>VDFB02068565.1:0-45229 GCA_007258455.2 Sequoia sempervirens
AGAGAAGAAATTTAATAGATTCTCATAGGACTTATAAATCTAGAATTTAGCCACTAGGTGGTGGTATTTACATGCACACTACCCCTCAATGACATCACCTAAGACCAAGAAATTATTTGAATTTGGATCCTATAATTCCTAGAGGTCTTATATTATGCTTTTTAGGTCTCACATCTAGTATTTATCCATTAGGTGGTGTCATCCACACTCCTCAAAGGCATCACCTAAGGCCAATCATTGGATAAAGTTTTAATAAGTGACAATAAAGATTCCAATCTATTTTGATCATAGTATACACTAGATATTTAGATGAATATAATTGGAGATAATTTTTATGATGGAATATATTTTCTTGAGTTAGGTGCTCATGATCTTCAATGTTATTTTATCTCTTTAGAAATGACATTCTTTAATAAGAGTAAAATAACTCTAGTTATCATATAGTAAGTGTTGAACACACCCAAATATTGAGAGGGGGGGTGAATCAATATCTTCAAAACTTAAACCATTCAACACAATGGAAATTCAATATTATAACAAGATCAACAACCCTTAAATACATGAGAAACTCTTAATCAAATCAACAGTAATGAAAGATAAAGCAATGAACATACATGCATAAGATAACCCTAGATATACATGGAAAACCCAAGAAGGGAAAAACCATGGTGAGATATTTCACAATATATGAATAAAATTACAAATTTTTTGAGGCTCACTGCCTAAGGAAACACATTGCTCCTTGAAGGACTTGTAGGATAAGGTGCACAACCTTAGGGAAAGATACAAGGACTTGTAGGCTGAGGCACACAAACTTAGGGTAAGATACAAGGACCTGCTAGGAAGACTCGCTATCTTTAAGTAGGATACATGAAGATTTTGATTTACAACATATGTCAATAATATACTTTGTTGACTGAGTTGTTGAACTGCATCTGACTTATATTTTCTACAACTTACATTCCTTACTACATTATTCCACTCTCACACTACTTGTAACTAATTTTTTCTTCCATTTATAGCCTTTGCAAGTAAGTAAAAAATCAAATTAGGTCAGCCAAAATAGGAGACAAGCAATGAACTCAACAAGTTGACTATGGAAAAAGGGGAGGATCTTCGGCTACTGCAAGAAAGGATGGGGAAGATAGAGAAGAAGTTCAGTGGCTTAACTCGTTTCGCTGTCAAGTTAGTCCACTATGTTACCAACACCCTCTCTACTGTGATGAAGGACGAGATGGATAAGAAGACTGTTGAAGAAGGTCTCGAATGGGTTGGGGATGATGCTGTCAATCTCCTCTCTTAGAATTGGGAGAATTCCAGTTAATCTGCTGCTGTTGTTTGGTGTGTCTGTTGTTGGTCTGCTGTGTCTGTGGTTTTTTTGGCTAGTTGTATATGTTTTTTGGACTTGATATTTTTTGGCCCTTTGTGGCTCGTTGTGTAAAGGGTACAATACCTTGTAAATGTTGCTTATCATATCAAAAATAAGTCAGCCTCAAAAACATGAATGTGGTGAAAGAGGTCCTATCCATGAGATAGAGAGGACCTAAAAACAACTTATTACATCTTCCAATGTGATCCCAAGTATTAAACACATTGGCACATGACATCCCAAGTTGACAATAGGGAAACGTGGAGAAGAAACATGTAGCACATTACTAGTTGGCCTAAAAACACATCTTTCAAATGAATTTACTCAATGTGGTTCTCAACAAGATAGAGTAGGACACATAATCATCTTAACACAACCTCAATTATTGGCACAGATCCCTAAGCACATAGTGCAAGCAAGAGAACAAGCCCTGTTGACTGGACATCCACATATCACCTAGAGAACCAACTCAAACATATGTGGCACCAAAGAGATCAACCATTGATGTGTGGACCACAAAGAGATGTTCCATGAACATCTAGTAACACTTCCACATACTTCTTTCACATTGTCATGCCAAAATAGCTAGTGCAAAATAAACAAAAATAAAACACTTCATCTCGAAAGCCCAAAAGACACAATCATGAGATATAAAATTTACAAACCAACTTGTGGTAAAATTTATCACATGAAAGCTAAACTGAGAAACTACACAAACACTAAAAGCACAACCACAAGTCATAAGAACAAAAACAACAATGTAGAGAAATACATCACATTTTTTGGACTAGTCCTAACAAGCAACCAAACTGCCAACCCACTGTAATTACCAGAGACCTCCTTGGCAACACTGGTGACTTGAAAAGATAGGAGTACAACATCCACATAACATTAGCACCGAATCCCAAACTATATGAACACATCTCCAAAAGTGGAGGAATGTACAGTGTTCTCCTAGTCAGTCTTCAAAGCAACTTCCTATAGAAGAAATCTTCACCAACCTTCAAAGACCAAAAATTCCTTCTAGTAACACATTCTTCCTCAGGAACAATAGGAGAGAACATACAATATACTAAAGACCATCAACAACATATCACCAACATCAACATTACTTCTAATCTTTATCTTAATACTTCTAATACTCATCTTAATATATCATCATGATATCATCTTTGTTAACAAAAAACATACTCAATACTACCTTAATTGATGTATCGACGATTATGACGTACATGTAGAACGATAAATAATGGTTGTTGCTTTGTATCATCACTTGTTATGTCATCAACGCATACAAATGGCAGCATTAGTGACAAACTAGAGGTGAGTATTGGTATCATTGAAAAATATGGTAATGTATTGCAACTGATGAGTGGTACTTTTACAATTATCCGGGTTCGAAGCTCTTCCGCGTATTTAAAGCCACATTGACTCCTTTGGTACGGCTACTTTATTTTGGTCTTTTGAATAAAAAGCTCTTGAGCGATGTGTTTTTAAAATATTACCACCATGCACAAAGTACATTTCATTTTAAGGATGTGATTATGAACAGATTTTCATAGTCGGAATCACCAACGCAATCAATAACACCAATAAATCGAAATAGTTGATGCTTGTTGTGAAAAAACCAACTTTAACCATGAATTTATTGGTGTCAAAACCAGGCATATATATTCCTCATGAATCGCAGAAGTCATAAATCATCATTTTAGTCGTTGGTGATGGTCATCATGATCATTTTTCTTGGCGCATAAAACATGAATAGTATCCATTTTCTTTAACAAAAAATCATTTTATACCGAAATAGTGATCCATAAATTAAGCAATGGGTGAGCTATCCTTTACAATCTTGAATAATTTTATTAGGGTGATAGCCACCCATTATAAATAGGTGTTTTATAACCAAAGAATTTTAGAGAATTAATATAAAGGGGACATAATCAATCAATCTCAACCTATTGATGTGCCATATAGAATAAAAATTGTAAACGTGTGAAACTAATTTTGATATTATAAAATTATTATTTAATTGTTGCATCTAAATTAACTCCATGATATCAAAACTTTAGTGTGCAACAATAGATTTTTAGAAATGGTTTTACATAAAATCGAATTCTCCAAGAATGACTAAGGATGGGGCAAAGCCTAATAAAAAACAAGTTCAAAATGGCAGGAATTAAATGTTTTACCCTCAATGTCATCATTTATTTTTGTTATGGTCGATAGAATAAATTAATAATGTCCTCTTCACATAATTTTTTTAAAATGTGGTTTACAAAATTCTGAGAATTCCAACTCCTTCAACTACAAAAGAGGTGGTTGGAAGTCTCCAACCTTTTCAACACAGGAATAAAAACATGAACTTTTTAAGTTTGAATATTAAGATATTTTTCCATACAATTGGGTCTATTCTTATTTCCCATACATTGACTATAAGCCTTATTTTGTTAGATATATGATAACCATCAATGGTGCAAGCTTCTCTAGATTCATGGGCAAGACTAAAAAAATCCACAATATAATTAAAGTGTTTTCTATTGCAAGTATATAATTTCATATTCACCATATAAAAAACATTTATCAAGGTTTATACAAAAAAGACTACCAATTCCTTGAAAGTAATTTAGGACCAATATTTAATAGCATGAAATTAAAATTAAAGTTTTAATAGGTTGAATATAGAATCCCACACCAAGCTATAAGGGATTCCACCTAAGCTTGCTATAATAAAAATTGAGATTTATAAGCTTGCGAACATTGTCTTGTAGGTGCTATCAAAGATTGTTGCCCAATCATCTTAACATTTATTGGCTAGGTTAGTTTGTGTAGTCTCAAAATTTATGTGTCCAATGTAAATATGAAGAGAAAATATAATGATCATGTGGGTATGCTTATGAATATCAATTTGAATAGAAGGATTACAATTTAAGGTAAGGTTAGAAAGACATTACATATACATTTTTACACTATTATATCTTAATTCAAAGTCAATTTCACCCAACATCTATATGACTGAATTAAAGCTCTTTTTTGTTTTTAAAGGAAAAGATCATATATATATATATAGTTCATGATACCAAAATCTGCTTTGATGGCTCTTAGACAACCAAATGAGACACTTACAAACATACAATTTTGACTCAAAATCAGCTTTGATGGTTCTTAGAAATCCAGATGAGACACTATTGACCACTCAAAACTCATAGGGAGGCTCAAGATTTGTAACAATTACTATACCTCAATGTCATTCATAGATAGCAATTACATCAAGAAAAGATCCATTTTATCTATTAGAAGAAATAATCAAAGTAATTTTATCTTATTCTAATATCACAAAAGTAGGGGAGAGGACTCAGTACTTGAGCATGTTTCAATAGTTGTGATAGTAGTTGTTTATATAATGCCCAATATTTTTATCAATATTCGATCAATAGTTGTGACTTTAAAGTTGTTAGTGTTGACGATGACTACCCATAATTAAACAAAATGTATTCCTGTGATCTAAAAAGAAACCAATCATGTGATTCCACATTAGTGCTCAATAAAACATGTTGTGAATGCAAAAGTATTGGTCTCACTTTGTTTTGGAATTTTTTGGACACCTTGACAAAAAGCATGCTGATGTGGCATCATATTTGATGATGTGGCCTTGAAACCTTAGTTATAAGAAGGGCACTTGCCAAATAAGCTGTTGTAAAAAATTGGGAGTGATTTGAAATTTCCACATAGGATAATTAGAAGCGCGAAGTTAGAGTGCACAACTATTGGGCCCTCTCCCCTAATTTTATCATGTTGCTTCAATTCCACCATAAATGCATCTTGATCTATTTTTTTCACATTTGATCCCAAACCTCTGACACCACCATGATATTCTTTGCACACTTTCCTAATACTTGTCTAACATTAACAATGTCTTAACCTTGGTGAGCAAAGGAAAAGACAATCATGTCAGTTTTATTAAGTATATCCTACTATAGAATGTTTTCCTTGAATTTTCTATGAGCATTGTAAGATCCACAACTTCTTTCTCTCATTCACCAAAGACAACACTACTCTCTCAGAGGCATTTCAATTTCTTTGAGGTATTCTATCAAATAGTTTACATGCCTTGTTTGTGGTTTACATTCAACCTAGAAATCCACCCTATGTACTTGGAAGGATGTCAATACCCTATTTCAAATTTCCCACTTTGACACGGGGATGAAGAATACTGGCAGAGATCACAAATTTGGTATGAAATATATGTAATATGAACATGGTGCCCAAGCATAAGGAGGTAGATTGATAGTTATAGAATAACATTCTTCCCTTACTCAAGGAAATTCAAGCATCCATAGCCTATTGCAAATATGAATAGGTCAAAAAAAATTAAATATAGAGGATATCTATTGGCACACACTGATTATAGAAGATAAATGTTTAAAGGTTTGAAAGCATTAAAATAGTTAATATTTACAATCATATCTTTTATTTTTTATTAGTCATAATTTTAGATGTCTCAGGATCTAGATTTTCATATCTTAGATTTTTTCCCTATATCTTAGAGAGACTTACAATTTTATTATATCAAAATTTATATTGAGGACATAATATGATATCACAAGTTTCCAAGGGCTCATTGACATTATTGATTTGAGCAATGTAATGTGATCTATAGACCATTGTTGAACATTTGATATATTTTACTACTAAATGTAATGGCATATGTATAAAAATTTAATAACTTACAAATTATTAGAAAATCTCAAGTATTGTCATAGATATTGTAATATCAAATAAATATTATGAAATGTTGATAATTGACAAGGTTTTGAGTATTATTATAAAATTTGGCAATAATCAAATAAATATTATGTAATGTTGATAATGGTAAATCTTAAGGATTATTATGAACGATGAGATTTTATGCTGGGGAGTAAAGACATGATTAAGTGGATTTTGTAATTTGAAGAGTGTAGTGATATATAATAAATTAAAAAATTTCATGAAGGAGAGAGGGGAAAAATGCTAACCTATTTTATACCTTTAATTATTGCCTTACATCTATCTATCTATCTGTCAATATATCTTAAATGTCACAAGTCTAGTGGCGACTGAAATAAATTAGAAAAAAAATTTAACAAAAGAAAGAAGCCATTAGAGGGAAGTTTATGAGTATGTTAAGAAAAAAAGATCAATAATTTTCTTAGATATCACCTAAAGATAATTAACATTTCCTAGAACTTAGCTCTTATGAATTGATTTTAGAATAATAGAAAAGACACACTAGATGTATTACAAAAATGACCTTGTATATGTGTTGGTTAAGCATAAAGATGTTTCCCATCAAGTTCTATATATCTTCTACTATAGCCTATGAAAATGATTAGTATAGCCTAACCTACTCTAATACCATGTTAGAAATTAGGATCTTAGGATACTAATCATTATATATAAAATATAAAATAAAGAAAATGAGAAGCATACAAGCATAGATCTTACACATTACACAAGATATACATGAGGGAACCATTTTGGATAAAAAGCCCCCATAAAACATCAATGTATTAAAACACTTATAAAATAGTCTATTAAATAAATAGACTAAACCTGAGAATAATCCTCTACATACTTCCACATAGCCAATTTAATACCTTTTATGCATAGTGATACAATTCATTATAGAACTCCAAATTCCTCATCTCTCAAATGAGAGAAAACCTCCTTATATATAGGAGAAATGATGATATAATACTTGAAAGGGTATTAGTCACACCTATTAAAAAAAACTCATTCATAAATAATCAATAATCTAATTATTAAAATATAATCATTTCAAATGGGATATGCTTAATAAATATATAATACATAAGGTTTTATAACCTTATATTAGAAAAAACATATAAATATTATATGATTAAAACATTGTTGTTTGCAAGAAATTAATCTAAGCCGCCGGTTGAAGTCATGTGAGGAAATTAAATCCCAGCCTTAAAAATGGCCATAGTGTTTTGTCAATAGAAATTGAAGCCCTCCATCAGAGGAGAGAAAGCATGGACACTTGAAGGAGTCATTGTCAATTAAAGCATAGTTCAAAAGGAAATCGCCACATACTGTGGTAGGAGAGAAGCCCGCAAAACTCAGAAGAAAAAAATGACGTCAGTTGCGGATGTTGTTAAGAGAATATCTAAATATCAAAGTCATAATAGGCTTTGTGTTGATGAAATTAGTGATTGAAATTAAGGAGGAGTGTTAGAATATTTAGTAATTTCCCCCACATTGCATGAAGAGAAATGTGAGGAAAACTACAGTCTTGCATGATGATAAAAATAGGATTTCCAAAAGGGTATGACCCCTAATAATATTGTGTTCTAACAAAATGTATTAGTTTCTTATTTCAAAGGGTGATCTTGAAATACACCAAGAAGTAAAATTTAAATTTTAAAATCCTAAAAATTATGAATTAGAGTTTGATAGAGTAGATGTGTTGAATAATAGGGTGTAGGTAATGAAAAAGAAAAAGATAGAGATACAGAATTAATCAAATGGCAGGCGACTTGGGAGTTATGTTGTCAATCCTAAGAACTTTCTAAAGCCAATTGTCAGGACCTTCTTGTGAAGCAGGAAAATCTTTCTGAAAGGACCATTGTGGACAAGACTGTGAAGAATGGGAATGAGAACTAAAGTGAAAATATAAAAGAGAGGAGCTGAATGACAAAGACACATGGAGACAGGAGGTACATGTAAAAGACTATCAGCCAGGATTGGTGACATTGACTGCCTCCCCTGGCTCTCTCATTTTATATAGCTATTTGATAAGGAAAAGTATCCTGAGACCTTGAGAGAGAATATCATTTAACATGGCTGTCCTTATTTGCTCAGCACAAGGTGAGAATGAGCTGGGCCGGAGGTTACGCTCACACGGCTGGAGATTCTTCCATGGATGGCCAGGTGCCGTTGGGGGTTTTGAGTTTGGAGACTTGTAGCCATTGGTGGCTGGAGAATAATTATGGGAACATCATGAAAAAGAGGCTATGGGTTAGGCACCTAATTTAGAGCCTTGTACATATTAATTAATTTATTATCATATATATTAATTAATGATGTAATTCCAAGAAATCATGGAAATTTTTATTTATAGTGAAAGTTATATGATATGGAAAAATGTCAAGAACAATTAATAAAAAAGTCTAAATTGATTAAAAAATGATAACAATAATTATTTTTTAAAATAAATAAATTATAACTCAAATATACATAGAAATATGACAACTCATTAGTTTACATCACACTTAAAAATTCTTGATTGTTTGGTAAAACTAACACAAATTGAAAAATGCTAAAAAAATGTTTTTTATTGTCCCACTTAGGCATAAAAATGGAACACACTATTATGGGATCATTCAATTCATTGTATCATATGGATGTAACCTATTATAGGGGACAAATTTTATCACTAATCCTCTCATGTTAAGTTTTGTTGATAGTTAAAGGTTCTTACAAAATCATCTTTGGTACATATATGCTTTACACTTCATGTATCATATCACTCATCAACCACTAAAAAGCACGCTATTACCATTTTTATATAGTTATAATTTATCCCACCACCTTGTTTTTGTATCTTTGATGATCATAATAGCTAAATTTAGATTATAGTTTCTCTTATTTATGCTTGTGTTACAAAGGCTACTCATATATATTTTTTATAATTTTTTATACATTTCTATGGAAAGTGCATGGCATAGGGAAAACCTACATGATGACACCTTACAAGTTCCTTTACTTTGTATAGACCCCTCACAAAGTCCTCTGATGTTTGAATATTTAAGCTGCATACATGTTTGTGAATGCTACATACTTGTGTATGCAACCATTGTAAGATTTCGCATGTACCTCAAAGTGGAAACAAAATATAATAGTGAAATATAATTATGTTATTCATTATTTATTTTTATGCCCATTTGAATGAGTTTCTTAATACATTGATATAATGATATATATGTTGTAATTTTGTGCAAAGTTAAGTGGATTTACTTAAGCCACTAATATCTAATACACACATCAATATGCATGTATCCCCTATCTTATCTCTATATTTATTAAATAACATATGCCTTATCCATACCCCAATTGAACCTATTTATGTCTACACATTCCCAAATATATGCTTCCCACATTGATCCACCTAAATTTTGGTCTGGACCAAGTCTATAGTCATAAGGTCAACCTTAGAGCCCCAAGCTTGACCCTTCTATATTTTTAATTTAGCTCATTCACTTTTCCATCCAAGGCATTGAATAAACACATTTTTTTATAATTTATTGCTAGGTCTTTGTATTAAAATATTTAATTCATTGATTTACTTATCCACATGCTTTAAGTTATATTAACATATCACTCATAGGTTCACATTTAATTGGTGCACTACAAGGGATTCAAATCTCTATGAGAATTATTAGGAGCATATGCATAGCTATATAGTGTTGCTCTCAATTATTTATACATATTTATGAATGTTGACCTAAGAGAACACGTCATTTTGTGACATCATGCTAGAACTTTCAAGATATTTTTAATTATTGTTAAGTCTTTACATACTACTTATGAATTTTGTAGGTATAGGACAAATCCATGAACACTGAAGCAACCTTGACCCCCAAACTTAACCCTATATAGAAAAATATATATTTTATGATTGTAAGTCAAATATATCAAATTGAGATTCTTTGTTCCAAATCTCCAAACATCACAAATTTCAAAGTGTTTATTTAAATAACTCTTCTTCAATTATAAAACCAATTGTTATTTCTAGTTTCATGCTCAATTTTTTAGATAATGAAAACAATATCAATCTACATATAATTACCACATTTATTAATTTATCTTAACCTATCCTTAAACAAGCATCATTTATAAAATAATAATGTCAATTATTTTCTTTCCTTTCTTGTAAGAATTATTTAGTCTCATAATTATTATGGATGTAATTTTGATTCTCTCTCATAATGGTCACTTATGTCTCCATAATCTAAATTTTTTTCTTATTAAAAGTTATTACAATAAATAAATAATTAACTCTCAAAGCTACACATCATTTTCAAAGGGTGAAGAATTATTCTTAATTAATAATTTGTGTGATGTATTGAATTTACAAAGTTGTCTCCAATCATACATTCTCAAGTTGTCACCAATCATAGCTTTGAGAATTCCAGATTCCATATCCTCTCTTTCGTGTATTCATTATGCATATAATATCATTTGTCTTTTTTTTATTTTTATTTTATGTGGATTTTTTTAAAATAATGCAATTCATGTTCACAATGGAATATTTATTTGTAGGTGGTGGAGATAAATAATACATCAAGTTGACTATGGAATATTTATTTGTAGCTGGTGGAGGCAAATAATGCAATTCAAGTTGAATTTAGAATATATTTAAGTTTTGTTGTTTTCGAAGAAACCAATTTGTGGATGGAGGCCTTTCTATTAAGAAGCATTAAAAGTTTTGAATCTTGTGTATTTTTATGCAAGGGAATTTTCCATCATGATAATTTAAAATTTAGTAATTTTTTTTTAATAGTTTATTTTGATCTTTTTTAAAATTTGCGATTTTATTTAAAATTAAATTTAATCTTTCATATCTGTAAAAAGTGTTTATTTGATGTGGAAAAAATTTGGGTGGTATAAAGAAGTATTATGGGGTGAATTATGGTAGAATTAAAATTTATGATTTTTTAAAGCTTAGTCAAGTCTTATGATTCATAAATCAGTTTTATAAACTAATTTTGTTTCTCTTGTTTCTTGGTTATTTATTAGTCGGGTGTTGGTTGACAGTTTTTTGTTGTTCTGCGATGCCTCCACCATTTCTCTGCTTTTTGTGAGGGTTTTAGGTGCCTTTCAAAATCTGTTTTTCACTACTTTGTTTCTTTGGAAAAGTTTGATACTTTGGTGTTTGGTTGTGTTCCATTTCTTCGTTTTGTACAAAGTTTTGGGCCCTTTCAAAACCCTACTTACCTTATCAAAAAAATATTATCCTAATAGTTAAATTACTTGTAGCATTGCTAATTATAGAATATAAAAAAAGGAAAGGGAACAAATAAATAGGTCATAAGACACATAACATTGGGATCCGTTGATGAAAATCCAATCAAATGAAAAAATCTAAGAGGTAGGTAGGTAGCATCTTGTCACTATTGTTAGTGCTTTTACATAGAGATATAATAGCAATACTTAGTATCCTAATGTTGTCCTAACTGTATGCAAAATATTATATATCTACTTTGATTATGTACAATAAAACCATGTTCTTGTTTCTTTCTTTTTTTTGAGCTAGTATGAGAAAGTCTTATATTGAGAGAACTATTATTATAATAAAACCTCTCTTATCCTTAAATGCCTCTCTAGTAGCCACTATCTAAGAGAAGGGATTTTCACTTGATATAGTCCCTCATTTTAGGTGGACAATTCCCTTGGCAACAATCATTCATATAACTATCAATAACCACTCACCAAAATATAATACCGATACATCTTGTTTAAGTAACTAAATGACCAAGTCAAATGACCTACACATGTAGAGGAATGAGAAAAAATACCAAGAGATGAAGTCTAACAATCATAATTATAAGGAGAAAAAAGATTGACTACTAACAAAGCATAATTGTCCACTCTCACCCAAATGAAGATAAAATTACCATTCATAATCCTTTCCTTGAAATAACTTCCCAACTATTATTATATTCCCTAAACCCTATAGTAAGAAAAACTAAAGATTAATAACTCTATATGCACCGTAGAGGTGTTCTAGACCACCACCAATACATCTATAGACCCAAATCTCAAACATATACATGTTATCTATCCTTTATTGGTACAACTAGGTTTTCTACAGGAGTAAATATTGCTCCCAATAATGATTATATAGAAGACTTACTCTCAAATGACATGTTTTATTGAAACACACGTACACCTTTATAGACAATTATATAGCACATTATTGGACACTTGTGGCAACTCACCAATTGCTTGCAATAGGTACATAAATAGTTATAGAATTATTGTTAAAGATATTCCATGATTGTAGTTGTACTTTTAACAACACAAAATGCTTGCTAAGTTATATGAGTGATCTTCACTTTTCTACAAGTTTACTTGCAACATGTGTCTAATTACAAACCTACCTCAATCTAAACATTCTTGACCAAATTTTGGATCACCTTAAGACTTAGTTAATTGTAAAAAGATAGAATAACCATGAAGGTGGGTGATAAATGGTGTAGATAAGAAAAGTTTACAATGGTGGACTTGAAAGATTATTAGAGACATAAATATAAATATTTTATCCTAATTTGATTTTGAATGTGATTACCTCCTAAAATAAATGCATGACCTATAAACCAAATTTAAACCTTTTTTGCATGCATGCTAACGGATTATGATTATTTAAATTATTATTTCTATGAAATTTAAGAAATTTTAAATTTAAGGTGGACAAAATTGTAGTCATGGGAACAATATCATGAGTATGATCTAGTCTAGGATGCATAAAGTTTTGTGAAATATAATAGAATTTTTTTAATAGAGTAATAGACATGTTAGAGTGCTAGAATGATCTTAGGTTAGTGTGTGCACTACAATAGATTAAAAGTGTGCTATAATTTTGTATAAAATTAATCAACCTAAAGTAGCATAAGACAAGAGTGGAGAAGTGTTAGGGTATGTATTTTTTACTCTACATTTTTTATGTAGGACCATGTCAAATATTGTGCAATCTTGCATCACCCAAAAATATATCTTTAATATTTATTTTTTCTTTTGATTTTTTTTTTTTACAAATGTTATTATTGCAAATGTATTTTATTTCTATAGTCCATTAGTTGCTCACACAAAGCTACAATTAGTCATCATCCCATATAGTAACACATAATACAGTTTCATTGGCCACTTCAACACGTATTTTTGAGTTGACACTGGCCTCATCCTTACTAGTGTTTGGGGATAGCATTTGGACTCTCCACTTCTCTTTCATAGGGATCTTTCATTACACACCATTTCCCGCTTGCACTCCTAGGAACTACCATCATTTGTCAATTTTTTGCACTTGCTTATTTATACCTTTTTTTTTATGTTATATATGTAATTCAAGCTAGGGATGTACCCCTTGAGTAGAATGAAAATAACCCACTCTACATCTCGCAGATAAGTAAAGATGCAAGATCTTGGGGGACCCTCAATTGATGTGGTAGAGAGTAAACCCATGAGATTTGAACCTTGGTTGTTGTAGCGTAGAAAATTGTATACCTTTACAGTTTCACACTATGTTTTGGCACCTTACTTTATTTGACTTAATTAAGCTTCTAAATTGCCAAATTATGCATTCCAAAGCCTAATTTTTACCTTTTTTGAAGGACAAGCATTGAAGAAATGCATCCAATAATTAAATTGTCCTTGACTTTGAGTGTCTTGGAAATTTGGACCAAGAACCATTCACACATGGGCAATTGGGTCCCCCTTCTTAGCTAGGACCCAAATTTAAATATGTTGTTGGCTTTATTTTAATATCCAAAATTCAAATATGAAGTGTTGGCTTTTGGAACCTAATTTTTGAGGAATTAGATAAACACCTTTAAATACCTAGTTATTTTATCATTTGAAATATAAACAATCTAAGAAACATTAACACACACCTTCTAGCATTCAAGAGCCAAAATTATTGTCAAGAGCATTCAAGAGCAAAATTTTAGGCCATTATTACAACAATTCAAGATCCAACATAATGTCAAAGTTTATGTGTGTTCATGTTATTGTCTTGTGAAGGCTAACATTGTTGTATGTCTCCAAGCATCCAAGCATTCAATAAAATCTATCAAGAAATATCCAAATCCTTGAAGAGATGTGTATGATTCTAGTCCTTCAAGGAAGCCATTGAAGGGTGGTGAGTTGTAGTATTTTGTTCATCCATCATTTCCTTCCTTTCCATTAAGGTTTTAACATTGGAATTTCCATTGTGGAAGTGGAAACACTAACATGATGTTTGATTAAGGAAATTCCCTATATGGTACAACATTTTCCCTCTTTGTGAATGTATAGGTTATAGGTTTAAAGAGGATTAAAGAGATCTTGAAGGAAAAATTCTCTATTGTTGCATTTGTTGTCATCAACCTTGTCAAGACACAAAAACTAAATTACAAAATTTATTGATGACATTCTGACAGTGGGACCAATGGGAAATAAAATCTTAGATCCAACACCAGAGGACTAAAAACCAATTTCAAGACACCCTATCAAAGACCCATTCTCCCAGGTGCAACCTAGTCCTACTACAACACTTAGATCCAAATTTTAGTGATAGGTGCATAACAACTTCTATAACTTCTAGATCCACCATATTTACTTTCAAGAAATTGCATTTATCATATTAGGCCATTTAGTCCAATTAGGTGAATAATTTCAAAAAATTCTTATCCTCAAAAATGATGTAGATCCAGGTTTGACTGACTCACCTTGGGGGCTGAAAGTCAATATATGTACCTTGTTGATTTGCATCCTAATAAAATTATAGAAATGATGGAATGCACCCTAGATTATGAGTACTAATCTTAGGGCTACCCCACATTTTTATGTCTCATTTTGGAGAACTCAATTTTTGGCATCATAGCTTTTTGATTTGATAGTCTTTCAAACCCTAGACCTAGGTTTTACATCATTGTGTTTTGCATTTCTTATATAGGGTTGTATATTGCATCATAAAAAGTTATAAAAATCCAAAAATATTGCATTTATATTGCATCATAGCTTGCATTGCAGTGTGTTTCAGTCATTTAGATTATATTTTCATCTCAAAATTACATTAAAAAAGTGTCATTTTATTCCAAATTTTCATACATTTGCATATCACTAGAAAATTCTAGAAAAAAGTCATTGTACAACTTGTTTGCAAATAGGAACAAAAATCTTAAACATCACTATAAACATTCAGATTTTTAATTTTCAAAACCCTACGCAAAGACCCAGTCACCATTGGATGACCCAGTCCTTGTACATGTGTCTCAATGTAAACATTTTCACACTATTTTATCTTTGTCTGCTTAGTTGCACTGTACTTGCATTTCTCTATTTTGGAATCATTAATTGCATGTTTTTAGGATTTTTTGCATCTAGTTCACTTGGTGAAAGAAACTGCATTGTTAAAAATAAAAAATTGTATTGAAAAAATATCATTTTCAGGTCTCTGCATATTGCAATCAGTAAATTATTATATTTCAGATCTAAAAATTACATTCAACTTTATTCAAAAATATTCAGCATCATGCATACTTGCATTATCCTTTAACTTGGAATACATTAAGCAAATTCTAGAAATCCATCTAATATTTCAACTATCTGCAAGTAGAATCAGGATCCTCAAGTAGTATAGTTCACAGTCAAATTTTGATTTTTCAAAATCCTTGAATAGGACCCAACCACCATTGGGTGACCCAATCATGTTATCTAGGCATTAGTCAAATTTCAATGACAAAATACTCTTAAGCAACTCTATCTAGAGTTTTTATCTGACTTCTTACCTATTGATTAGCAATATGAATCTTATTGTAAAAATTCATCATGGATATGTGTTTTGGTAAAATTTAGATGTCCTTGAAATATTTGGTTGATGTTTCAAGCTATGTGTTTGGTCATGATCCTAATCCTGATAATGACATTCATGTCCCTACACCTCCTAATGTATGTCCTTGTGAGATAGACATCTTGGGCCAAGATGAAGAAAACATGCAAGAATTCATACACAACTCCTTGAATGTCCTTGAACACAATGCATCCTTTTATCCCTCAATACAATGGCCTAATAACCCATGTCAACAACCAACACCTCCTATCATCCGACCACTTGACATGTTCAATCTTTTACATCCCAAAATTGAACCACAAGACGTATCTAAACCAAAGAGCATCCAAGCACACATTGATAGAAACCACAAAGAACATATGAAACCTAAGACTCTTTTATCTTATGCACACAAAGTTACCAATACACCCATTGACTTGGAAAAAACTTATGGCCAAGGCTTTAGGATCTTGAAAAAGCAAGGATGTGACTTTCACAATGAGCATGAAGTCCATTCTCTCTTGGAATAAACACCATATGAAGACACTAAAGGATTAGGTTACCAATATCCCCCATCTTCACATCAAACAATTGGTCAATCAAGTAAGAAACATAATCCTTATAAACTTAAGAAATTATAGTTCCTACATCCTATATTCGAGACTAAAGAGGAACTAGCTAAACTGGTAGATAAGGGTTTAATTACATTACCACCTGTGCATGAATGAAAAACCACTAAACAAAGGAATGAAAACACACCTTACTATGCATATCATAGATTATTGGGACATCATACGAATGAATGTTGTGATTTAAAGAAGAAGTTGAGAGAATTTGAAAATTATAGGGATTACATCAAACATATTATAGATTAATATTCATATGCTTCACTCCTTGCTATGTGTTAGTGGTACTATAATAACATACTTACTACCATGCTTAGGGGGTATAAACTAGGCTTTATGCAATCATATTTCATTTCACAAGGAGTGGCATATCATAAAGATATGGGCTCATCCTTGGCTCTA
The DNA here is from genome assembly GCA_007258455.2 of Sequoia sempervirens. Classification (NCBI taxonomy): domain Eukaryota; kingdom Viridiplantae; phylum Streptophyta; class Pinopsida; order Cupressales; family Cupressaceae; genus Sequoia; species Sequoia sempervirens. The sequence goes on from VDFB02068565.1 coordinate 16,985, forward strand.
CACTTGTGGGGAAAGGGGTTAGATAACCTTGTCTTAGGTGCATTCCTCCTAGCAAGGGATCCCTCTTTATCTCCTTAAAAAATTAGTGTAGCAAGCACACTAACATTTTAAGGGGGAGAATATAGTCCCGCGCTCATTTTTTACATAAGAAATGGTCTCTTCTTAGTGATGATAGCATATATCTCCTAGGAAGTGTGACCTTGTTGATTAAAGTGTGGCCTTCTTAATCCATGTGATGTGTCTCCTTTTTGGTGATATGAGACTTGATATCCCATAGGAGTGTGACCTTTTTTGGCATATGGCATTCCTCTTGGTGGTAATACTATGATTAATGTTCTCTAAGATGTGAATATTTTATTCCTTGGCTAGTCCCTCTTAGTGGTGATGTCAAGTGCAATATTACCTAAGGTGTGACCTTTCATGTATTAAGCAAGTATCCTTTGATCGTTTTTTATTCTAACCTTTTGTGGTTATGTTATTACGACATCCCTGGAGGTTTCGTGGAACTATCTTTATATTCATCCCTCAAAATTTTAAACTTTTTTATTTCATGTAACCTAGCATAATAAAACTTTCTAGCTATGTTATGAACCTTTTATTTCATGGAACCTAGCCTAATACATCTTGCTAGCCATGTGTGACATTTCTTCTTCACTTTATTCATGAGAGTTGAATCTAGTGTAGTATTAGCATTGTCGTCAGTGGCACCTTATCAAGGTTATTAGGGAGTATAACTCTTGGTATGGTTGACATGGGTACACACTTGTAGACCTAGTGTGTCCTTCCCATTTTACTACCTCTTCATGGGCGCACCTTGTAGACCTAGTGTGTCCTTCCCATTTTACCACCTCTTCATTGGAACACCTTGTAGACCTAGTGTGTGTCACATTTTATCTTTCACTGTCACTTAAATAAATGGATAACAACACTAGTCATCCAATATTTTAGGAATCCCTCATGAATGACATTATTGAAGATGCACTTGATACAAGGTGCAAGGACTTCAATAGCCCACTTTAAATTTTTTACTTGCAACCCATCAATATCCTATGCTTTCCCTGTTGCTAAGATTTGTATGCCTTGTTTGATATCTTCAATGCTGAAGATTTTAGTAGTTGCATTGATTATCAAGGGTCTATATTTATCTTGGTCATGTTCATAAATTAATTTTTCATATTCAATTCATTTTAAACCTATGATATTGTTTTCTATTTTTTTCTCGTTTTTTGAAGTTACTTATAAAATATTTTGGCATTGGTTTTTCCAAGGGAAATAAACTCTTCCCTCCTTGTGTTCACATTTCTTTTTTACATTGTAATATCTTTACATATTGTTTCTTACTTTTTTTGACCATTCTATAATTTGGCATACTTATTTTTTGTATATTGCACTAATTATCAAACCAAGGATTTTCCAAAATGGTATTGTGTGTTCCTCTCTTGGATCTAGCCCTCTTACATCCATCTAAGACATTTTACATTAGTGGAATCAACATATTCTTGCTTATAGGGTGGTTCTCTATGTAAGTTGAATTATTCTAATTTTCTTTAAAAATCCTTTTTAGAGTAGTGTTGTAGGTTTTTTTATTTTCTTGTGTCATGAGGATTCTATCTTCTCAAGGTGTTTTCTTTTGGCTAATTTGGACTTGTTCCCCTTGTTTATTATTTATGTGGATGTCTAGCTTTACATGATATATTGAATTATGATATGATTTTGGCTCTATCAAACAATCTCCTACCACTAACTCCATAATCCTCTAGACATAATTATGTGAGCAAATAACATAATCCACCACACTTTACCCATTGTAGGTTTTGCAAGTAACGATGCTTGAATTCAATCATGCTCTCATACCATTGCATATGACCAAGTTGTATAAACTACATGGCCCCAATAATTTTTCCTTGTAGTATGCAACATTAAATTTACTATCTTGTGAGACCCTTTCCCAAAGGTTATCACTCTCTTCTTCCAACCATGATGGGTCACCTTGCTCTTTGAATTTTATTTTTAGATTTAGGGCTTGAATGCTTGTAGTCTTAGCATTAAAGTCACTTATTACTAAAACTTCCCCCATGTCACTAAAAATAGAAATGTTTTCTAGTGAGGCAAAAGGATCTTCCTGATCTATATTCCTTTTCTTATATGGTTTCAAGCCTTTTGGAGAAAATTACCAAACAACTAGTCTTATTATTACTTGTTTTTTTGTTATTTTCAACATATATATTGTTTATTTGGGTCTTCTTTCTCAACTTTTTATATTTTTTCACCATGTTTCTTTGATAGAACTACTAGTCCACCATGACCTTTTTCATTGTTGATCCTATCATTCCAATCTAAAGCTTTTTTATACCCTTCAAATTCTATGACTTCACATCCATCATGTTCATGAGTTTCCATAGGAATGATAATGTCATTTCCTTCTACTGTGGGGCCCCAACCCAAAACCTCTTCTTCATGGATAAACTCTACAATTCCAACTTACTATTGTAAAATATTCCTAGAGGGGTCTGAATTCCCATTTTTGGTGTGGCATTTTGTCATTAACTTCTAGGATTTTCCATTTTGTAACTAAGCCCATTTTCCTAGATCTCTTGTTGCCTTCCCACTCTTTCCACCTTTCATCTTGTTGTATTATAGTAAGGTTCTTATCAAGGTATATCCTCTAAGAAACCTCTTGTTCCTTAGTATCATTTTTTGTCTCTTAGGTTCCTCAAGGTGACTCTTACATGTATGCTTTTTCCATCACTTATGAATTTTCTAATCCTACTTGCATGTTGAATGAATCCTGACCATTGCAATTGGTCTTTAAAAAAATCTCTTGTTATCTTTGTTATAGTTTCTTTCTTTCCATAGTCTTTTAGTCCTTTTATAATGATATTCAAAACACTGTCATTTTTGTCATTTTCTCTCTTATCCATCTCCTAAATTGGTTTTCTATGAGTTTCATCTGAGTGTCCAATGGATCCTTCACTACTCGAGCCCAAGATTTAGCCTTCTCTAATTGTTCTCTTAGTTGGCTTTCTTTTATCTCCATATTGGCCATTGATTATTGGATCTCTTTTATCTGTGAATCATTACTTCTATCACTTTTGACTTCTTTCTTTCTATTATTTTAATTTTGGCCAAAACTTGATTTATTGAAATAAAATCTTGTTCACCTTTTTCCATGTTGTTTCACAATTTTTTTACTTATTCTTTGAGCAATTTATTTTCCCTTGTTAATTGCCAATTAGATTCTATGACCTTCAATTTGATGTCTCCATATTGACCCCTTGCCTCTAGGGACTAGAATCTCTTTTTCATGATCATTAACTCATTGGCGTATAATTTAGAGGACCACATTAGTGGTGTTACAGTAAGACTATATAAATCTATGTCTATCTTCATCCCTTTTTTCCTTACTTTTTGGGTGAGTTTCAAACTTTATTTGTTTAATAAATGAAAACTATTGAGCTCACTTTTCCCTTTCCTTTATCTTGATTTTTCTCTTTTTGTTCTTACAAAGTTTCTATCATGTCTACTAAGTTCTTATGCACTATTTTTTGTAAAATAATTGCAAATTCTCCCTTCTTTGTAAGCATCACTTTTCAATTTTTTCTACAACTTAGAATCTACTTGACTTAGAAATGTCTAGATCAATAATAACAAATTAAAATTATGATTTTTTGTGTAGAATATTTAGTCAAAATTAAATCTTTTGTTTGGATAATTAATAAATGATTTGTTAAAAATATTAGTCCTTGCATCACATGGAATTCTACCAAATAACATGATTTTTTTCTTAACATATATAATCTTCAATAGTGATACAAATTTGTGTGGTTTTTTACTTGAGATATTAGAAATGAGGATGACTAGAGAGGTTTCACACAAACTTATTGAATAAAAACTTGTTGAATATTGAAAATATTCTCTTATTTCAAAGTATTGCTTGCTTAAGGTACAATGTTGAAACGTCTATATTCACCTTCCACGTTTCGAAGTTAGAGGATGATTTGGAACATGGTTTTAGAATAAAGTATAAAATAACAATACAAAGTTCAACCATATTCTCTATATGCTTTTTTCTCAACAAAAGTACCAAATGCCTCTACCAACCACTAGGAAAATGAAGATATTGAATATATCCATATTTTCATTAGTGATGCAAAATATCTTGCTTAAATTTAAATAATATACATCTTGTCAATACGTCAGGTTGGCAATGATTTCTTACACAATATTTTCCATTTGGTTTCAGACTTCTATTAGAATTTAAAATGTCATTATATATAATCTTGTATAAGAGTGAATTTGCACCCTATGTGCAAATCCCCTTTTTTCCTTTATCCACCTTAGAAAACCAAGTTTAGAGGCTTAATTCCACCTAAGCCTGATGCTTGCATCCCACTTGGTGCCTATTTTAAGTGTCGGTGGAGGCATTTTTTTTAGGGAAGCTCGCGCAACACACAGACGTCTATGCAACGCTTTATGTGCCTAGCATATTCATGTGGCTGAACTTGCAGGCATTACTCTTCTCATTGGAGGTGAAGTTGTAATGCCCCCTTCGGCTGACCGACTTGAATATGGCCATTTTTCTCCATACCCTCTTCAAATTCATTCTTCCAACTTGCATTCCAACTCTTCACAACTTCAAGCTTCCATTCTCACACTCTCACATTCACTTTCGAGAATTTTGAGCATTCCATTGCAACCAAAACAACACTCCATCATGTTAGTAGAGCAATTTTGGGACCACACCATTGCAGTAGAGGCTTGAGTTCCTCTCATTTTCTCCCCCAAGCAACCTTGAGTGCTCTTGGTGGAGGTGGCAAGCTTCCCTCTCCTCTCCTCTATCATTTGGTTGAGTTAGCATTTTACTGTTTTGTAGTGTTTTTGTGCTCTTTATTGCATTGTTTCCTTTATCTCATTTCCTTGGTTGTCCATGGAGGTGGGAACACCTAAACGGGGGTCTGATTGAGGTAGACCCCTATACAACCACCCAACATTTTCCCTTTCTACATTGTGTGTAGGAGTACATGCTCTTCGAGGAGTCAGCTAGCGAATAAATTTCTTGGTGAGATCCTCCTTATTCTCTTCACTCTTGCATATTTTCTTTATAATATTAGACAATACTTTATCTATTTAATCACATCATTTTGGCCCTTTAGTTAGTGTGTTGGGCCATTAGCTAGTTTTATTGGTTTGACCTCGTCTTCACTATTGTCTAGTCGTGCGGATGCCAATGTGGTGCGCCAACACACTTTTGAGATACCAGTGCGTTGTGCCGACGTCTAGAGACCATGATTTCATCCTTGAAAAGAGAGCTTCTCGAGGCATAGTGTTAGACCTAAAAAATTGGCTTCCCTAGCCTCTTCATGTGTTTCAAGTTTGCAGAGTAACTAAGAGGCCTCACAGTCCTCGTTACTCTCGCCCCGCATTTCTTTACATTACACTTAGCTAAGGTAAGTTAGGGAAACCTTTCACATCTTGGCCCTCCATGACCTGGGGTCTTGCACATGGTGGTCCCCGTCTCTTACATTTTTGGTGAACCTGATGTGAACCAATGTCCGTTCATCCATTAGTGTTGAGCTCTCTCCTATGTAATACGTGACTATTGTGTTCCTAAGTGTTGTGAAGGTTTATGAGCATCACAACCCAGTCTACAACTTTTGGTTATATTGTTAGGAGAATTGTATGACACCTCCTGATGGAAAGGATGAAGGTCTCGATTGGTCTCTCTACTGGCTTTTTCTCCGCTCCCTTCGTTATTTTGGCGGTGCAGGAGCAGTTGTTAAGGAACGAGATGGGATTCGTTGATGAAACCAATCACATTCCCACTCCCCCTGCATCTCCTACGCCATCATCAATGGATGGGTATGACGCTGTTCAAATTCCTACATAATACATTGCCTCCCTTACTAAGGGATTGGAAAATTTAGAAAACCAATTGGAAAGAAACCTGAAGATGGGTAGAGCCACTCGGGTTGTCAGTGAATTAAAACATATGATGAGTAAAGACCAAACAAACATTGAGCTTCTGACTAGCCTCCTTGGTCTTATCGAAGCATGTGCTACTTCGAACAACCCTAGTTTCGTACAAGGAGTCACCTTCGAGGAACATGAAGGATAGTTAGGAGTATCAATGCCTCCCACATCCATCTATATGGTTGACATGGTCCCTTCTATCAATATCCCTTCTAAACAACCCGAAACTATCAGAGTAAATAGATTCCCTTTGGGCTTTAGCTTCACCCCTCTTGTCACCTCTAGTGGTGGAGGCTTTGGTGGGATGAGTGGGGGAGGCTTTGGTAGTGGTGGTGGATTCGGTAGCAGAGGCGAAGTTGGTGGAGGTGGGTCTAGTAGAGGTCATGATGGTGGTTTTGGCGGAGGGCCTATTGGTGGTGGTGGCTCTGGCGGAAGTCATATCGGTGGCGGTTCTGGAGGTGGACTTGGAAATGGTTCTGGAGGAGGTCCCTCTAGCCCTCTATCTTCTAATGACCCTATTTTGAACACTCTCCTTTAGAATATGGGTAAAATACAGAGCCAGTTGGCGAGTCTTTCCCAAGCCTCTGCCGAGCCTATTTTCCAACCCTTCTTCTGACATAGCGCATTTTCAGCTGCAATCCTAAACACTCCCTTCCCCCAAGGAATGGAGATACCTAAATTTGATAAGTACGATAATAAGGGGGATCCACAGACACATGTGTCTACCTTTAACACCCTGTGCACCAAATTCTTCCATCACGATGCGTTGATGACTAAACTGTTTCCTTGATCCCTTAAGGAAATAACACTCGAGTGGTATTTTTCCTTGCCTGAAAAATCTATTTTCTCATTTGACCAACTCGTAAACCAATTCCTTAGACAATTCCAAGTAAACATTGGGCCGAAGATGACCTTCTCAGATTGCATCCAATATAAAGGAGATAGTGAAAAGATCACTGATTTCATAGTGCGTTACCAAGCACTTCTTTCACAAATCTTGTATCAGTTGCCCAAGTCTGACATGGAGAAGGTATTCATAGGGAAATTAAAAAGACCTTGGCAAGAGAAGTTCGCCCTTATGAAATACCCTTCTTTTGCGCACTTTGAGAATACCAATAGATGGTTGTTCAGTTTGGGGGATTCTCCTCACGCTCTCGTTCTGAGGGAAAGTCCATCGTATCAATCTCTGGGAAAGGAAAGGCTATTGTGAATGTAGTAGCTGTTGCTAATGACAACGGCCTCAAATGCAACCGAAAGTTCACGAAGTTATCAAAATCTTATACTTTTGTCTTACAAAAGGTGTTGAAGGATAAGATCATAACTTTACAAAATCCTAATCTTGTTAAAGAACCTTACCCTAATTGGTATGATGGAAGCACTTATTTCTAATACCATTGTGTTAATGGACATGATACCGAATGTTGTATGTGGTTGCATCATGAGATACAAGACCACATCGAGGACTATACCATTCATCTCAATGGGAACAAATAGAATGCTAACAAATTAGTGGAAAAAGCTAATAGTGAATTGCAGATATACACAGATCCATTTTTGTCAAACTCTGCTAACATGATTATTGATCCCACTGATTCTATTACCCAACCCGAGGCCTATGTCAACATGGTCATGGTATCTTCCACTGTTCCACCCACACCTAGTTCACTGGATATTACAATTACATCATAGGACTTACCCTTAAACAACAAGCCTTCGCCTCTCTACATTCCTGCTCGTGTCAATGGTAACATTGTGAATGGAGTCTTGATAGACCTTGTGAGTCGTGTGAATGTTATCACTGAGGAAAAATTAGTATTAAATTCATTGTGAAAGGAAAAATATGAAGAAACAAAATCTACCATCCCTACACACGATGGTATGTGTCTTAAACCTTATGGTTTGATCACTTTGTCCATCCTAGTTGGACCTAGGGCTGTTGAAATTGTCTTCGATGTTATCTTAGATTCTGATCTATTCAGGCTGAATCTAGGCATACCCTGGCTTGCCTCCATGAATGGAATCTCTTCCGTTATTCACAAGTGTTTAAAGTTCTCTCATGATGGTTTCATGCACATAGTGCATGACACTAGATACCAGCCCTTGGTGTCCCGTGGTGGATACTTGTTGGATCACTTTTGGCCCTCCCTAGTCAGTATGCTTCCCCCAAGAACATACCTACTTTACAAGAACTACATGAATTATAAAACTGGGGGCAAAGGGGAGCCAAAGCTGACCCTTCTCGTGACAAAACAATCAGTCGCATCCTCTTCCTGAGAAGAGAGGAAGAAGCCCACATCGACTACTCTCCCTTCCCTAAAAGGGAAGGAGAAGTCCATGCCAACTCCCTCTCCTTCCCATAAATTTAAAGAGAAGGCTACCTTCTCCCAGTCTGCCTCATCCTCTCCCCCTTCTTGGGAAGAGTATTGGATGAGTCAGCCTGGTGGCTACCCACTAAGTCTGATGATCCCTCCTTAGTGTAGGCCCAAGCTCAGGATCACAAACCTTCCTAATGAATACCCCAAATTGTGGTATTATTTATATGGCAGAAATAGAGGTTCTCGTAGAGAATTCAACCCACAGCCTCCTACTGCTCCATCTCCTAAGGAAATGAGTAGAAAGAGGCCCGCTGTCAAGGCTCTTGAGTCAATTCCTATCACTCCTCAACCTGTTCCTCTTACTCTCATGCAGGAACCCATCCCTTCGTTGGAAATGACCATGGTGGATGTTCCCATGGTTGAGCAAGAACCTTCTGTTCCTTCGCAAACTCCAACCCCTAACTCCAAGAGTCATAGAAACTACCTTGTGCGCAAGCGCAAGCACCGATGAAAGGTTGTCTTGGCTAAGTAGGCTACCTCACAAAGGAAGGAGGAAAAAAAGACTGCCCCTGCCTCAAGGCCTCCTACAACATCTTTTTCCTCCCTTCCTTCAGCTTCTCTCTAGTATGGTTCTATACTAATCAGGGCTTCCATTGTGAGTACAAATGTGCCTAACCCTAAATGTGTACAGGTGTTCATCACTCCCTCAATGGAACCACCTTTGTTGATATCCGTTCTGGATATCCAACCTTTCTTGAATCCCATGGATATGGTTAATACATCAGTTGTATCCATTGTGGTTCTTTCCTCTTTCTTTTTTTCCTCTAGCCTCGTTCGTGGGGATTTCATCTCCTTCGACAAAACAGGAGGTAGAGGGTGGTCCTTCCAGAAACAAAGGACGTAAGAAGAGTCTGCCTTCTCCTCAAGGTAGTCCCACACTGACTTGTTTTGTCTTCGTGATAGAACCAGTCATAGCTTCCCTTGAGTTCATCACTGCTCCTGAATCATCTGGTGAGTCTAGTAATGAACCTCGGGCGTAGTCCATCTCGTCTACCAAAGTTAGACATGGTGCTCCTATGAGGTGCATGTTTAACTCCATGGATGAGGTCCCAACCTTGTCAGCGATCTTCATGAAATTGTTGACCTTAGCTCCACAAGAGCTCGGTGAAGAAGACCTTGCAAGCACTTCTTCCTTAGCCCTTGTTGCAGGAGGGTTGGATGCTCCTCCTCTTAACATCCCACCATTGCAGGCTCATCCCCCTTCCCCTTATGAGGATTTAGATTGGGAAGTGGATGAACTCTTGGCCGATCAATGTTAGGAGGAGGTCCTTTCTTGATCTTGTGTTTGTGTGTTTTATGATGTGTTCCCCTGTACTCATGCTACGTGTACCTAGATGAACCTTGTCACCTTTTTTGGTGCTTGGCTATAGGCGTGGTTTTTGTGTCATAAACCTTCTTCTATTTGTATCATCATTCTTCCATGTTTGTGATTGACTTTTGATAAATTGGGGATGATGCAAAGCGTTGGGTTCATTTAGGCTTCCCTTCCATGTTGGCCCAATTTTTTATTTTACTTTTTTTTTTTTCCGTGCATTCTTCCTGATCTGGTTGGGGATTGATGATCTTTCACCTTGGACCATAGTTACCTATTATTTATATGAGCTTAGACAAATTTGACCCCGCTAAACTAGATTCCCTATGTCCTTTATTTATGTTTTTCTCTCTTTCTCTTTTTCTTTTTCTTTACCTTTTTCTCTTCTTTACTTGAGTTGTCCCTCTCATGTGTGACAAAGCCTTTCTTTAACATTTTGATTTTCAGAAAATGCATTCATTTCCAAATGAATCTTTTCTCAAAAATCCTTACAAACCTTTTTTTTAGAATCACATTCTCAACTTGGAACCCTAATAAAATGTGTTTCCTTCATCACGGGTTCATAAAGAAAGGACTTGAAGACCTTCCTATGAAGTGGTAAAAAGTTTAATCTTCCCCTCGCATGAGGCCATATCCTTCCTTTTGAATTCCTTGATGAAGTGAACATCTTTAGAAAGGATTCCTTGATGACGGATCGCTCTGAGAAAAGGAGATCATTTTCTTTTGAACTATGTATCCCTTGAGTGAACCCCTTTTTTTTCATGGTGGGTTCCCATGGGACCCTTCTTTGAAAGTCCTTACCTCAAATGGACTCCTTCACGTATAGCCTGGGGTAGCCCTACTAGACTTATTCCATTTCCCTTTTCACGTCTAGCTTGGGGGTAGCCTGACTAGACCCATTTCATATTTTTGCGACTAGCTTGGGGGAAGCCTAACTAGACCTCACCTTTCAAACAATGCGTCCCTTGATTGGACCCCTCTCCTTTTGAAGGGTTCCTGAGGGACCCCTTTGAAAGAATTCTAAATCATTGACAGTCTGTGTGACTGTCCGCTTATTTTCCTACTTGGCCGCTTCTTGAATTTGCAAAGTCTACTTCCTTTGGGTTTCCTTCATGTGAGAGATCTTGGAGGATACCTTCCTTGTAGGTCTATGGGTCTGTAAGGCGCTTTCTTGGTCTCCTCCATGTGAGATATCTTGGAGGAAACCTTCCTTGTAAGTGTATGGGCCTATAAGGTGCTTGCTTCATGGGGCTTACTTCATGCGAGAGATCTTGGGGGTTGCCTCCTTGTAGGTTTGCGGGCCTGTAAGACACTTTGTTTTTCCAACTTCATAGTTCTGAAAAGCTATGGAGTCTTTTTCTTTCCCTACACCTTAAGGTTCACCAAATCATGGTCTGCTTCCTCGATGGTTCAGGTATACGTTTCTGACCCTACTCTTTCTTGATCTACTTTACTGAGCACTCATCAGTATTTGTGCTTGCTAAAGTTGGGGAAGAATGTATAGGAGTGAATTTGCACCCTATGTGCAAATCCCCTTTTCTCCTTTATCTACCTTAGAAAACCAAGTTCGAAGGCTTAATTCCACTTAAGCCTGCTGCTTGCATCCCACTTGGCACCTATTTTGAGCGTTGGTGGAGGAATTTCTATTGAGGATGCTCGTGCAACACGTCAACATCTGTGAGGCTCACTTACGTCCCTGGTAGATTCATGCAACTGAACCTACAGAAGTGTTACTCTTCTCATTAGAGGTGAAGTTGTAATGCTCCCTTCGGCCTACCGACTTGAATATGGCCATTTTTCTCCATACCCTCTTCAAATTCATTCTTCCAACTTGCATTCCAACTCTTCACAACTTCAAGCTTCCATTCTCACTTTCAAGCATTCCAAGCATTCCATTATAGCCAAAACAACACTCCATCACATCGGTAGAGAAATTTTGGGACCATGCCATTCAAGAGAAGCTTTATTTCCTCTCATTTTCTCCCCCAAGCAGCCTTGAGTGCTCTTGGTGGAGGTGGTAAGATTCCCTCTCCTCTCCTCTATCATTTGGTTGAGTTAGCACTTTACTATTTTGTAGTGCTTTTGTGCTCTTTTTTGCATTGTTTCCTTTATCTCATTTCCTTGGGTATCCATGGAGGTGGGAACACCTAAACAAGGGTCTAACTAAGGAAAACCCCTATACAACCACCCAACATTTTCCCTTTCTTGTTGTGTGTAGGACTACGTGCTCTTCGAGGAGTCAGCTAGCAAACAAATTCCTTGGTGAGATCCTCCTTATTCTCTTCACCCTTGCATATTTTCTTTATAATATTAGAGAGTACTTCATCTATTTAATCACATCATTCTATCCCTTTAGTTAGTCCATTGGGCTGTTAGCTAGTTTTATTGGTTTGACATCATCTTCACTGTTGTCTATCCGTATGGACGCCAACACACTTTTGAGATGCCAACGCGCTGCGTTGACATCCAAAGACCGCACTTTCATCCTCAAAAAAAGAGCTTCCCGAGGTGTAGTGTTAGACCTAAAAAACTGGCTGGCCTAGCCTCTTCCTATGTTTTGGGTTCCCCTCACATTTCTTTACATTAAACTTAGCTGAGGTAAGTTAGGGCAGCCTCTCGCATCTTGGCCTTCCATGACTTGGGGTCTTGCACGTGGTGGTCCCCCTCTCTTACAAATATTTGCAAGAATATTTTATTTGTAATGGAAATCAACAAATTATGTGACAACTATACTAGGTTGTGATAGCACCCCCCTTCTTGTTTTCTATTTGGGGTTCCCCTTAACTATCAAAGAAGTTACCCCCTATTTCTAGAATTCGGTGTTGGAAAGGATGCAAAGAAAACTTGTTGGATGGAAAGGTACACTCTTAAGTCATGTGGGTAAACTGCAACTTCTTGTTGCTACTCTTCAAGACATGTTTATTTCCTTTCTTTATTCAAAATTCCTAGATATATTTCTGAAAATTTAGAGAGAATACAAAGGAACTTCCTTTGGTCTAGTATGAAGGAAAATAAAAAAGATGGCTCTACTCAACTAGGACACGATTTGTCTTCCTAAATCCTATGGAGGTCTTGGAATCAGGAAAGTACTGTTGATGTGCCAAATTGACATACAACATGCAGGTACAATAAAAAAGTAAAAGTATCTCACCTCTCCTAAAAGAGACAATCAACAATCAAACTAATCACCTCCCAAGGTCTTTGATGTTGGTTCACAACGTTGCTATTTCACGAAGTCGTCAATATGGCTGTAATGTTCAAGGGGCCTATTGGTTTTGAGCTTCTGGATTGTTGCAAGATCAAACATCTATCTAAACCTACTTTAATCGGTGGTTTTAAAGAAATAGAAAAAAAAAGATAGATCAAGGTTTTAAATTGAAAAGAAATGTTGATTCATTCAACTAATCAGACTTGATACCTTCCAAGGAATTCCTAAACTAGAACTGCAGAATAAAATTAACCTGTAATTGATACAAAGTTTCATTCATTCACAGTGCAAACTTTAACAGTAGATTGCAAAATCATCATTCAAAAAAAACATTAAGATAAAATTTCATTCCTTGAAAGCTTTTCAAATCAAATGATTAACCCAAAATGAATACCATTCTAGAGCATAATATAAAGTAGGTTTAAATCTGGCTACTCCTACTATCAATGAAATAGATAAGCAGCATTTACAAATTTGGCAAGATCACCAATGTACAAAAAACCCATGTCTTTAAATTATCTCCATGTATGCTAATAAAATCAAGAAGATACATCACCTCCTCTTCCTGGAAAACTGTAAAAAAAAATGTCTAACTTACTTCAAAACCCTAACTTGCTTTTTCGAGATCCTTTTCTCTAACTCGTCTTCACCTTTCTTAACTTTCTAACAAAACATAAATAGCAAGAATCATGCAAGATAGATCAACACAACGAATTCACCAAGAACACAATATCTTCAGTTGTATCGAATCCCCAAAGATAGCAACAATTCAAGTCTTTTGTGTTACAACGACTACTCAAAATAACTTCTAACTCCTCTACTTCTTGAGTTTCTCTACCCTCTAACTTTCTAACAACCCTTACAAAAGAGGCAAAATTCCATATTTATAAAACATGTCAGATGTGTCGGCTCAGTTTAGGGTTTACAATATGTTGGTCACAGAGCAAGTCGTCCCTAGAAGAATTTGAAACAAAGTCAAACATGCATTAAATGCAAGGGCACCAACTAAATTGACCTAGGATCTTCCACATAACTTGGATCAAAACGCGTGAAGAAGAGGAAAAGCAAAATGATGAGGAAGTGCGAATTTTGATGCAGCTTTGCATTAATTGCTTCCCCCAGGTCACCTATACCTTGCTCCATTCTGGCTTTCATCATCAAGAACGTCTTTTACAAGCCATCCACAAGTGGCATAGGTGAAACCCTATTTCTCCATTCAATAGCATTGATATTATTCTTTAGATCTATCCCATCGTATTGTCCCAGTCCTTCTTGTTGGATTGATATTCATTAATGATTGCACTACAGGTCGCTGCATCATCCAGCTGGAGCATCCCATGATAGCCTTAGTTCTTTGTAGCAGGGTGCTCATATTCAGATCTGAAGCCTCGAACCAGACTGATGTCATCTTACCCTTAGGAATCCTACTCTTTACGTATAGCTTCATTCTTCCCTTCCTTTTCTGCTTCAGAGATGGACGATCTCTTGTGTCTCTCTTAGCCTTTCCAGCTGCCATCGTCTTGCCAGACTCAACCTACATTCATCAAACACCAATGTGAGAATCCAATTGTTGACAACATTTTCATCCAAGTGTTATCTCAAAATCATGATAAAACCGCTAAACCAACCCTTAAGCATCAAAACTAAGAAGTTTGGGATTTCGAGCTTACCAGGGAAAACCAGCCTAGGAGGAATTTCAGAAAATTCCAAACCAAGCGCATTCTCCCAATGAAGCACCAATATCAACAATAGATTATCAAAATGAACATAAGCAACATTCAACAGTGAAATTTACCAAATTAAAGCATGGAAACACAAGAATTTATCACTAGAATCATCCATTTTATCCAATTTTTCCTTGTTCCATAGCACCTAGCAGAGAATTCAAAAAAATCCGGTCGGACCAGAATTCCATGGATGACTTAGAATTCTAAACACCAACACATTTCCAAGAAACTGAAGGAATCCGGGAAAATCCAACTGGGCAAGAAAATCCCAAGGTCGACAGAAAACTCAAAAATCGACAATCGAACACAAATCGCTCAAATTGACCGAAGGTCACAAATTTGAGGACCCTGGGCATGGAAATTGGCTAAACATGAGCCTCTTATAGATCTTCAAATCCTAGGCTCAATCGAAAGAAGATCAAGATGAAATAGCGATGCCCTAGGCATGAAACCCTAGATTTTAACCATGAACGCACATGGCAAGCCATGAAATGCCCAAACACACAGGGATTCAAACTCCAAGAAAGACCATAATGTTTTAAAGAAAAAAAGTATTGAAAATCTCAACTCAGGAGAATGCAAATGATAAAGAAAAATGGCATAAAGCTCCAAAAATTGACCAAACTCGGAAACCCGATAGCTAGACAAAAATCAAGAAAAATTTGATCCAGGCAGAATTCCGCAAAGGCTAGAAATCTCCGAACTATAGTGTAAAACAGGCTGAGCTAGACTTCGAGCGCAATCCAGGAAAATTCGACTGGGGCAGACAATCCCGAACTACCTCAAAAACCCAAACAACAACATTGAAACTGGAGTTTGAAAGAAACTCGAGAAAATCCAGACAGACCAGAAAATATCGAACCAGGGTAAAAACCCCAAAACATAAGATTTTCAATATTCAACTTGGGAAAAACACTTGGGAAAGCAAGATAAACATATTAAGCACATGCCAAGGCAAAGCAAAACCTCAAAATCAAAGGAGGTGAAACACAAAGAGCGAAAGGAAAAGAGGGTCATATTTTAATCAAATTTAAAATGGGGTGGTTATGCAAGGCATAACAAGTAAAATCTATGAATAAAGCTCTATTAGCTAAGGTTGGATGGGACCTATTGCAAAATCAAAAGGATTGGTGTGCTATCATGAAAGTAAAATATTTAAATAGTATTCAATTTATCATGAGCATTTCCAATACTAAACACCCTTGTGGGTCTCTAATCTAGAACAATGTCCTCAAAACAAAGCATTTGTTATAGGGAGGTATGAGATGGAAGTTGGGGAATGGATATAGGATTAAATTCTAGGACTCTTGGATCATAAATCAACCCCTAAATAAAATGATGTTCAAGAATCTTCAGGGACCTAAAATAAATTTATTTGGAAAGAGAGTAGATGACTATCTCAATGGACAACCTAGATCATAGAAATGGAAATATATTGAGAGTCGTCGCTATGATAATCATAAGCTAAGAAAAAAATCCAAAACACTCCAAAAAGATCTATGCTTAACAAGAATTCATATGTTTCAAAATAAGGATAGGTTATTTTGGGCTAAAGAGAGAAAAGGAAAATCCAATACCAAGTTTCCTTACAGTCTACTATCATACCATGAACACTGTGAAGGGTTGTGGAAACTAATATGGAATCACAACCTAATGCCCAAGATCAATTTATTTTGGTGGAATACTTCTCACAAGAAGATCCTAACCTAGGATAAATTAAGGAAGAGAGGCTTCAGAATCCCTAATAAATGTATGTTGTGTAAAAGGGATGAGAAATCAATACCCCATTTATTATTACACCGCTCTTTTGAAGAATTCTAGGGCTATACCTTGCAAAATCTTGGAGTTTAATGGGCTATGAATGAAAGTATCAAAATCCTAGTGGAAAATTGGATACTTACACCCATCCCCTTGTTATGGAAATTTGGAGACAAGTTCCCCCCAATATTTGTTGGGGCATCTTGAAGGAAAGGAACAATAGGATGTTTTGCAATGAAGAAAAATGTGCCAAGGAGGTTTTTTGTTATTTCCCCAGGTTATCATTTGAGAATGTCTCTTTATGGAACTAGAAAATATCAAACATGCCTCCTACTTATTTTGAATCCAATATTCCTCATAGTTGGGGATTAAAATTGGACCCTAACTCCTTCGATGATACTAATATTTAGGCTAGACATAATACCAAATGGAAACCACCACCTGTAGGCTTGTCAAAACTCATCTTTGATGGGAATACAAAAGGAAATCTAGGGTTGGCTAGTGGTGATGGTATTATCGAAAATTCCAATAGAAAATTTATTGTTGGTTTTCCTAGGGGACTAGGGGAACATTATTCTAATGTGGTTGAAGCAATGGTAGTGTTAGGGGGAATCAAGATTGCTTTGTCTCTAGGGATAAAGAGACTACAGGTTGAAGTTGATTCAAAAATAGTTATTGATGCAGTAAAAGGTAAGGGATAGTTGGATGGACTATCTTTAACATTATAAATGATATTATCCAAAACCTCCTAATGGGATTTGATAGATTCAATACATCCCAGATTTACAAAGAAGGAAATTAAATGGTTGATGCTATGGAAAACATAGGAATTGCCTTGGAATCCACTAGATGTTGGAGGGACAACTTATGTCTCCTGATGAAGATTGGAGGGTTAATCCTTGAAGAACATTATAATAGCATTCAAAATTTGGAGAACCCAAAATAAAATTATAATGGTTATGGTTACATTATTATAGATTCTTGTTTTGAACCCACTTCCCAAAGTCCCCATTAAGCATCATCCCCTTTGGGTCCTATTTATCAATCTTTATGTTATGTTGATAATGAGATTAAATTGGCATAGAAAAAAGGTGGAAAGAAAAATCATGAGGTGCTTAATCATGAGAAGAAACTCAAAAATGGAGTGTTGTCCTATGATTGAAATATCACCACCCAAGATGGCATATAGTAATCCAAAAATGTGCTTTGACAATATTGAGCAAATGACTAGAATTGTTGGCACAAGGGTGCCTATAAACTAGCCTAGAAATGATGCCAAAAGGATAACTCTAAGAAAAATCCTGATGGATTGGATATACTCAAGGATTAATCATACTGGGCATGATGTGCCACTTAATGTACCATCTTTCATTATTTTTGGATATTTTAAAGTTATTTGATGGAAAAATACACATCTCTTCCAAAAGACCCTTCTGTCTCTATTACCTAAATCACTGTAGAGATAACCTTGTTCAATATCACCAGCTTTACCTTCAACAAATTATGGGTGGTGAACATGTGAGAATGAAGCCAAACTCTTACGAAGAATTCCAAAAGGATGCTTTGCTTTGGGATATCTACGTGGAAGGTGGGTTAGTGTTGTTTATGGAGTGTCTGAGCGAGCACAATGAAAATCTATCAACACAGTTTTTTGACACATGGAACAAAAGACACATCACGGTATTAATTTTGAAGTTAATAAAGAGGTGATAGTGCAAGCCACAGGCTTGTCACAAAATGGGAAAATGTTAAAGAAGTATATGTGGATTTAATAATCCTTAAAGCTCCCTCTAGGTTGATATTATTGGTTTTGCATGGTCCCGGCCTATGCTTTGTACGTTTGCATATTTTCGGGCCCCTTTTAATGGCCCCTTCATCCACTTGTGCCACGTATCATCTGTGCACGCTTTGAAGGTTTTCTTCTCTTGCTTCTCCTCTGAGCTCTGCCCTTGTGCCACGTGTCTACAGTGTGCTCCTTTGAGGATTCTCTCTCCTTTGTTTCATCCTCGGGCTCTACCCGTATGCCATGTTGCATCATTTCATAGACACCTTTTGGGAGGGCCCCACAGTCAAATCTTAATGCATAAGATGCACCACATGTCATCTCCATGGGGATTTTGATCACAAGGGAAGGATGAACGTGTAGGAAGTCTCATCTCTGCACCACATGTCCTAACCAACTTTGTGGGCAGGTAACACGTCTTCAGGAGATTTCTGTTGCTTTTGCTTTTAGACCATATTCATCATTTGTAGGAGGGTGTGCTTGGTTCAAGGGAACATAATTCCTTTTTAGTTAGAGAGAATCATTGCAATGAGTAGCATGCCCTGTGCCTAGGGAATATTTTCTATTATTGGCTTTTAGGTGGTGGAAAGATCTATATATATATTGCCTTCTCTTTCTGAAGCGGGGTTGGTTCAAAAATACACAAGAAAAAGAGAAAAGACTCTCAACCTTTGTACTATTTTTTAGATTAGTGTATTAAGACTAACATACTATGCTAATCTTTTTGGCCTCTTTGCTTCTTAGTTGATTGATAAAACTTTATACCATGCTAGTTTTGTTGTACTGAGTAGTTTATCTGCAAAAATTCTATAATCTCAATATAAATTTGTTGTTCAGATCATGTCTTGGACTCTTCATGTTCAGTGAATGCATATGAAAGTTATATTATGTTATTTGATTGACTTCTTAGTATTTGCATCTATGCTTTCTATTATTTTCGGGCATGCAGATTATTGAACGAGCCCTCAAATATAACCCGAAAAGAAGATTTCTTGTGCCTAATTACTTAAATATTGGCACATCACCTTAGATTAGATCTTATTTTAATATATCTACTTTCTTTTCCCTTTCTAATCCCCAATACATGAAGAGACGACTTCTTTAAAATCCACAGGTTACTTAGTTTAGCGCAATTGGTCCCCCCATTAACTGAGTTTCCCATAAGGCTGTGTGTCTAGAAATTTTAAGCATTAATAGTTCTTTTTCTAGCACACCCGGTGGGACCTATTTGAATGTATCTAAGTTTAAAGTGGGTGTATGGGCCATAGACCTATTACTAGATCCCAGATAGCGAATAACCCTAGCCAGCTAGTGCCACCACTGGTAACAACACTAGCAAGAGACCATCCAGTAAATGTCCCGACCCCTCCACCGGTACTGCTACCAATGGCTAACAAAATTTTTATAGCATGGGATGCCATAAGTCCTCTCATAGCAGCACCAGCCATATTGGCTCCCATCCCTTCATTTGCTCTAAAATATTTACTGAAATTCACCAAGGAAGGCTCAAAAACACCATCTAACCATCTGCAAGATGTCGCACACGTGTATTTGGTGCATGGTCTAGCTAATCAAAATGTAGCACTGAGATTTCTTGCAGCTTCTTTCAAAGAAAGGGTACTAGATTGGTACTGCACTTAGGAAGCTAACACTATTGGTACCTAGGATCAGCTTAGAGATCCTTTTTATGAGTGTTTTTCAAATAATGGAGATCATTTTTTTCTATTTCAGCAGCTGGTGACCATAAATCTGACCCCTCAAGAGGCCATGACCAATTTCAATGCTCAGTTTCACACAACTTGGCAAAGGATCTAGACTGCTATCCACCTGCTTGTCAATTTGGCATTCATGTTTTATCTAAAATATCTCAATTCTAACATCTTGGTGATGATCTTGTCTCTTGGTGGGAACACTTTTCCAGATGTGTACAATATCACTATTAAGGTAAAGAACAATTTTATCGATGTCGAGAAGTTTCCACCTCGGCCTGCTATGCCTATATTTGTAGAGATATCAGTTGTTGCCCAGGAGATAGCTTCTACCAGTGCGTCTGCTCCTCCCCAATCTATGTATATATATCTGAGTGCGTTGCAAAGCATTGCTTCTACATCTAACCCTTCAAAGGATGAGATGAGTGACATCAAACAATTGTTGCAGACTTTCTCAAATGAAATAACTAGCATCAAGCGGCAACAATCTACACAAATGAAGCCAACTTTCTAGAATTACCAGGGTGGAAGACCTTCCTACCAAAAAAACCAATTCCAAGGAGGCTCACACACAAATTCACAGACTCAGCTGAGTAATCAGATAGTGTCGGTTCCTACTCTGCTATAAAATGTCCACCCAAGTTCAAATAGAGAGCTGGTAGCAGGGAAAAATAACCTCGCTGATGACATTAATCCTTAGTGTTTAGCTTGTAATGAAGCACATATGCCCCAAAAATTTTCGCGTGGCAATTTACATCAAAGAGTGGCAGAACAACACAATCAAGGCATTGCATCAGATTTAGGAGGTTATGTATATGCCTCTCCACAAATGGAAAACACGATACTCACCGTGCAAATGCAAGGAATGTCCTTGGAACAAGAAACATATATAGCTCCCGATCACACACTCTTCTCATGGATGGAAGAAGAGGCGGTGTTTGCAAATGATGTTTCCACATCAAAGGACCCTCAGGTGCAATCAGATTATAACACTCACTCTAAGCAGAGATTCACAGGAAAAATAGTCGCTCAAAAGCTCAAAAGTATTCTCGACCAAGCTCCTAGTTCCTTCGTGGTTATGCAACGATCTTAGCCACAGAAGGAGATCGTGACAACAAAGTCTAAGGAGTAGAAGTATCTGACTTCATTGCCATTCAATGTGGTGGAACAATTGAAGAAAGCCTTTGATAATGTATCCCTTTGGGATATCTTAGCTATCTTGAAGTAGAACTTGTTACTGTAGAAGGCCCTACTGGAAGAGGCAAGCATAGAGCCAACATAACAACCATCCAAAGGAAAGGCCATTGATTCGTCATCTCAGGCCAAGGTCCTCACAAAAAACAAAGAGGAATCCTATAATGAAAGTAGAGGTAAGCCAAAATCAAAACCATTTTTCCTAACTCTCATTGTGGGTAAAAAATTGTTGCACAATTATATGATTGAATCTTGTGCTAGTACCACAGTCATGCCCAAGAAAATAGTTGAAGCATTAGGACTTGGCTATGAACCTTTAAATAGAGGGGTTATACAGCTGGGTGGGAATAAGGTTGAAACTATAGGTGTCATCAAGAACCCCCCTTAACTCTATTCTTCTGCCTTAGTATCATAGTCCCACAAGATATCATGATTATTTACATCCCTCCCATGTTTGGTCTTTGCTTATCTTGGGAGTTCACTACTAAGATAGGCGGGTATCTTTCTTTAGATTGGTCACACTTGATTCTTAGGACCAATCATGGAGCTAAGATGAAGATAGTGTTTGAACCTTTTCATTCGAAACATGTAGCAGATAAATCCATGATCAACTTTGAGGCTACTCATTCCTCTATAACCAAAGATGAGATGTATTAAACTGAGTTACTTGAGGATGAGAAGGTGACTAGAGATCAGACTGATAAAGATGAGGTCCTCTTGAGTGAATTTATTGGCACTGATCCTTTCAACAATTATCATGCTATTGGATTGGGAACTTATGTCATCTATGATGAAGATCAAGTGATTCCAAAGGTAATGAAAGAACTTGAGGGTGATCACACCTTAGAGCTATGGATGCTGCATTTTGATGGAGCACAATGCAAAGTTGGTGCAGGAGCCAGGATATATTTGACATCCCCATCCAATGAAAAGACACAAATCTTTTGGCTTTCAATTTTCCTATTCAAAAAATGAGGCTGAATATGAAGGCCTCGTGCAAGATCTAAGTCTTGCAAAGTGGATGGGTATTAATCAAATAATGGTGTGTGAAGACTCTGAGCTAATAGTCAATCAAGTCCGAGGTGTCTCTACAACAAAGAATGTTCGTATGAGATCTTATAGACATAGATTTTGGGCCCTAATTGAAAGCTTTGAAGCCTTCAATATTTGAATGGTGCCTAGAGAGTAGAATGCAACTGCGGATCGTATGGTGGCAATATGATCTCAATTTGACCCTATTTATGAATTAATTGATAATGTACACTTTGTGTGAGTGATTGTCTGACCCACAATCCCAAATAATGACTAGAGCTGGAAAGTGTTCGAAAGTGACAAACAAATCACCTCATTCATTCAACATTTAGGAGAGTTTTCTAATCAGCTCCAATCGAAAGTTGGAGAAGCTTATGAAGGGGAAATTATTTAGCTAAGGTCCAACAAGCTTCCAAAAGGATTGGTCACTCTTGAAAATATATTTGATTGTGCCGATGCAAGGAATGATAGGAGGAAGTTCGTAGAAGACAAGAGAGACTATGCATATCTTCAGGTCAGAGATAAGAGAAAGCTTAAGGTTGGAAAAGATTTTCTACAACATAATAAAGAAAAGCTCATACATTTTTGTAAAAAATATGTAGTAGCCTGGTCATATGATGACTTCAAGGGGTATGATCCCGAAGTCATCCAGCATACCATAGAACTAACGGAAGGAGAAAAATTTGTCTGCCAGAAGCAAAGGTTGGTAAACCCAAAGATTGAGGCATTAATGATGCAAGAGTTGACAAAGCTAATTCACTCCCGGATTGTCTTCTCAATCAAGCAAAGTACATGGGTGTCCAACCTAGTTATGGATTGAAAGAAAAATGGAGACATCCACCTCTGTGTTGATTTTCGGGATCTGAATAGAGAATCCTTGAAGGACCACTACCCATTTCCTTTCATGGATTCAATCTTGCAAATGGTGGTTGGATTAGAAATGTTTTCTTTGCTGGATGGATTCTCTAGTTATAACAAAGTCAAAGTCAAAGAGGAGGACTGACACAAAACAATGTTCACTACCAAGTGGGGAATGCTTGCTTATGCCAAAATGCCCTTTGGCCTCTCAAATGCGGGAGCCACCTTTCAGCGAGCAATATATATTGCCTTTAGAGAACTAATCAATAAGATCATCTTGATCTACTTGGATGATCAAAGTATATTCTCTAAGTCAAAAGATGATAATTTTGATCATCTTGAAATGGTTTTTAAAAAATGTCAGGAGTTCAAGATATCCCTAAACCCGAAAAAATGTGTTTTTGAAGTGCCTCAAGGAAAATTATTGGGACATGTAGTGTCCAAAGATAGAGTGCAATTGCTCTAGATTAGGTGAAGGCAATCAAGGAACTTCCCCTTCTAGTCAACAAAAAAAGAGTTCAATCCTTCCTTAGGAAGGTAAATTTTGTAAGAAAATTCATTTATGATTTTGCAGGTCTAATTAGACCTATCACCTTGATACTTAAGAAGGATAAATTATTTAAATGGAAAAAGGATGCAAGAGAAGCCTTTGAGAAGGTCAAGGAGGCTATTTCTTCAGCTCCTATGCTGGTAAACCTAGACCTATCAAAGGACTTCATAATGTATGTGTTCAGTAGTAAATCTAGCATTGCTACTATTTTGACCCAAAAGGATGATGAAGGAAAGGGAGAACATCTGATAGCCTTCCACTCCTGGACCTTAAGGGACTATGAGATGAACTATAACTTCATTGAGAGACAGGCGCTCACCATTGTTAAGGGACTCAAAAATTTCCAACACATCATATCTTGCAACAAGGTGATCATATATGTAGCGCATTCTAGTGTGTGCGAGTACATTATGGAAGGAGAAATCACCAAAAAAAGAGCCAACTAGATAACTAAGATCCTTGAATATGAGATTGAGGTCAAACCCACAAAGACCATGTGGGGAAG
Source organism: Sequoia sempervirens (assembly GCA_007258455.2). Lineage (NCBI taxonomy): Eukaryota > Viridiplantae > Streptophyta > Pinopsida > Cupressales > Cupressaceae > Sequoia > Sequoia sempervirens. Next base: position 40,966 of record VDFB02068565.1, read on the forward strand.
ATAATTATTTGAATATCTGGCATGAGACTAAGAATTGGACGCTGAGGAAGAACAACCCGAGCTAGTTCTACTAAATGAATCTAAGTCTGAAGGCTGTTGGTTGGCAGACAGAATGAGGTTTATGCAGATGGGGAAATATCTTCCAAGCCTCCCTTCTCAGAAGAAAAGGTTTTATAGATTACAGAATAGCAGGTATGTTCTCATTGAAGGAGTCCTCTTCAAAAGGAATTTTAATGGTGTTCTTCTACGGTGTGTAACTGAAGAGAAGGTGCGAAAAATTCTAAAAATATTCCATAGTAGTCTCGCGGGTGGAAATTTCTCTACAAAGACCACCACCATTAAAATTATGTGTTCAGGATAGTTCTAGCCTACTCTATTCAATGACTTACACTCTCTCGTCAAATCCTGCAAAGAATGCCTATTCTTCACAGGAATAAGGAAGAACTCAAAAAATCCTTTGAATCGATAGTGGTTGAAGAACCCTTTGCAAAATGGGGTCTTGATTTTATTGGAATGATTAATCCCCATCCATTGCAGAGTATAAATGGATTCTTACGGCCACAAATTATTTCACCCGATGGGCCGAGGCCATGCCCCTGAAGAATGTGTTTGAGGCAGAGATTGTGAAATTCCTTGAAGAACTGGTAATGATGTTCGGCCTACCAAATACCATCAACTCTAACAACATGAAAGCCTTCCTAGTTTCGAAGGTATGCCAATTTTCACTTAAGCATGGCATATTTTTGTAAATACATCTTCAAATTATTACCCGTAGGGAAATGGTCTAGCCGAATCGACTAATAAGAATTTAGCCTGACTCATCAAGAGAATAGGGTTGAAACACCAGAGAGAGTGGCATAAGAACGTCAAAGAAGAACTTTGGGTGGAATGAATAACTCCCAAACAAGTCTTAAAGACTTCATCGTATGAGCTAGTATACGAGAAGGAAGCACTATTGCCTGTCTCTATGGGAATTCCCAAACTATTGTTGCTTAAGTCTCTAGAGGTGGAGAAAAATGAAGCCATGGAGGTCCTGTTGGCTGAGTTGTTGGAGGTACAAGAGAAAATAGAAAAATCCTTGATGGCCATGTGTAAAAATCAACAGGTGGTTAAAAAGTGGTTTGACAAGAAAACCTCTGACCAAGGTCTTAAGTGTGAAGATTTAGTGTTGAAATTCAATGAGAGAGCTGCAAAGCCTGACCAACATGGAAAATTTGATAGTATGTGGGAAGGCTCTTATCACATGATTAAATGCAAGCAACATAATGCATTTGAATTAGAGAACATGGAAAAAGAAGCATTGGGAATTCCTGTTAATGGAATTCACGTCAAAAAATTTAATTAACTTTGTTTAACCATTTGACAATGTAAATATGTATGTAAATGTTTTTGTGTTTTTGTTCGGCCAAGTCTTTATAAGTAGAACCCATGATACAAGAAGCAGAGAAAAGCAAAGGAAACATAAACTTGACAAAAGAGCTATATATTCATTATATGGTAATATTTACTTTGGGATATTACAATTTAAAATGGCTCTCAGGCCAAGATTTTTGAGAATATATATATTAAGAAGCTTTTGATATATATACAAAAGGAGAGGAGACAAGTTTTAATTCATTCAATAGGGTCAATTGGAACAAAAGGAGCTTCATCATCAACATGAGCAGTAGGTTCAACAAGAACAACAACAGGTTCAATAGGGGCAGTAGGAGCTTCGACAACAACAAGTGGAGGAGGATACACCAAGTTTTTGAAGTCAGTATAGCACTCCACATCAAAGAAAAGCACTACATTGTAACACCTTACCAAAAAGTGGTTGGCACGTGAAACCCTTTGGCGGTGTTCCCCAATGGTCATAAGGTGAAATCTGCTTAGAAATGGCACCCAAGGCACTATTGCGTCCTCTTCAATATGACGATGAAGATCACTTGTTGTTGGAATACCAAGGCCATATACTACATTCATTACAATTTCACCATGGCCTCCAAGATAGCGCTTTGGAAAATTTTCCATGGTAAGCCTTAGTATCATCTATTTTGGTACTTGAATGTCAAGTAGAGAGACAAAAAAATGAGAATAAATATCAGTGTTTACTCGATATTTTTCCTCATACTCTATACAGTCCCTTCCTAGCACCCATTTCATCACAATTATGGCAAAGAAATGCTTATTCTTGGTCATACACTTCAAACACCTACTAGAAACTTCTCCTAGGAAAGCTACCTAAGACCTATTGCTAGTTAGCCTAATGGGAGTGTATACCTTGATATTTCTACTGCTCTAAATGTGCCAAAATAACTAAGAAATAGAAATGATAAAATACCAAAGACACCTCAAGATTAGCCAAAAGAGTGATAAAAAATAAGGAAAATGGACTAAATAAAACACAAACGATTTCACCTTCCTTGCTGTTGATTTCTCCTTAATTGGCCCTTGCTTGGAATTGATTGTGTGCTCCTTAGATGATTGTTTGAATGTCTAAATGCAAGATTATAGGTGAAAATGATTAACAAAGATGGCTAAATGATGGCAAAAAGATTGAGAGTTCAAATGGACAGCATGTAGTTATCAAAATTCAAAGTGTTTGAAATGCTCTTGAGGAGGGGGTATTTATAGAGGAATTTGAATTCTCTAGAGAATTCAAGGGTCAAGATTGATCCAACAAGGTCAAGATGAAGGGCTATGGTGGGTTGAGAACCCACAAGCCCTCACATCTTGACATGTGGAGGGTGAAGTGGACAAGAGGATATGAGGTGGAGATGAGTTGTTAAAAAGGTACATGAGGTGGAAAAGGACATGCACCTTGGGGGATGAGAGGATTTCCACAAAAAAGGATTTCTTGTCCCCAAGTGGGAGTGAAAGGGACATTTGAGGAATTTTAGAATTCCTCAAAAATCTACATGGGAAAAGGAAAGGTGGTTGGGGGATAAATGTGAATTAAAAATTCACATTCCTAGGATGATCTAGAGGGTAAAAGGTGGGCTCCAAAAAGGTGGGACTTGGTCACATGTGGAGATTGTGACAAGTCCAAGGTTCTAGAAGCCTTGGGAGAATGGAATGTGAATTAAAAATTCACATTTAAAGGAGAGGAATCTAGAGCAAATAAATGTGAATTAAAAATTCACATAGGAAAGGGGGTCAATATCAAAAAGGAAAAATGGAAGAATTGACCAAAAAGTGGTGCTAAATTTAGCTAATGATTTTGGTTAAGGTTGTGCAAATATTGGATTAGGCTAATTAACAGAAGATTAGAGGCAAGTGGCAAATGTAGGAGGATGTGACAAGGAGAGAGAGAAGTGAGGAATTTTAAATTGATTTAAATCAAAAGGAAAAAAAATGACTAAATTAAATAAATTAGTGTATTTATTTAATTTAGAGAGGAAAGAAGTGAAAGATAAAGCATTTAATTTTTTAAATTAAATACTTTACCAATGTAAGGCGAAAAGTGTAATATTAATTTAATAAATTAATATTAATATGATAGATGGACATACAGTAATTTTAATCATATGGAAGTGATTAAATTTAGATGTCTACATTTTGCCCTTCTTCGAAATATTGTTGAAATAACAATGTTTCGAAGAAAAATGAATGTCAGGGATGAAGGAAAGAATGAGGATTGATGCCCCAACCTGACAGAGAAAAAGGAGGATGTCCCAGCGCCTGGTTTGAAATGGATGGAAGGAAGTGGTAGGGTATGCCCCCTCGAGAGGGCGGTTGGGGAAGAAAGGAGGGGCCCCAGACGACGTCTCAATAGAAGGAAATGGAGGAGACCGTTGGATAAAGGGCGAAAAACTAAGTAATTTTTCCTTTTGAACGGAGTGGATTGGACGTACGGTTTGCGAATGGCAGCCTCGGGAAGTTGGGGATTAATTAGGGGAATAAAAAGTTAAATAAAAGGTAAAAAGGAGGGGGGGAAGGTTAAAAAGGTAATTTGAAAAATTACCTGGGTCACTGTCACTGTAGTAGTTGAGAGGAAGAGTGGAGAGGAGAGAAAATCAACAAGGGAGACAATGTTGACAGACAACGACACCGCGATCGTGCATCGGGCGGACGGAGTACGGGCCATGTACCGCAAGGGCGCAGGTGGACAGCAGGTGAGTAGAAAGAAAAACCTCCCTTCGTGATTTACGCAATTTGTTGTAAAAAAAATCAAAAATAAAAAAGTGGGTTTTGTCGGGGACGGGCAAAAACAAAACGGGTTACGTTAATAGTTGTGAAAAAAATTAACGCGAAATTAAGAAACATTAAAAACAAAAAAGGG
>VDFB02068566.1:0-19125 GCA_007258455.2 Sequoia sempervirens
AGATGATTTGAATGCTCTACTATATGCAATCAAAGGTGTAGAATGTAGATTTTTACTTTTTTCAATGAGATGTAATGAAAAAATAAAATCTAAATGAAGTTTTCACTAATTTTAGATGAAAAGTACTAGAATGCAATAACAAAACAATGTCCTAATTGAATTTTAACGCAAATGTAAACTGAGATGCAATATGTAAATGAAATCATAAATGCAAAGTGTTCAAGATTCGTGTTCACCAAAATGCAACATAGATTTTTGGGACCCTGTGTACTTCTCTTACACTTCTAGCGTTTTTCACCTAAAAGGAGAGATATAGGGCCAAAAATGCTAATGATTCACTCAAATTATGTTGTATGCAATGTTTTCTAAGCTAAATGGAGTTAAATAAATGCAATTGATTGATCTAAATGGATGAAAATGAATGCAAAAGTGAAAATAAAGCTATGTTTGAAAACACATTATGATATGCAAATAATGAAGTAAATGAAGAAAATGTGCAAAGCATAAAGAAATGAGTTAAATTAGAGTGCATCTAGGTGAAGTATAATGAATTTGGAATGTTGTAGATGCTGATTGAAGTCACTCAATTTTCATAGTTGGACTCATTCACCTAGGGTGGCAAATTAGTCCTCCTCCTAGTCAAAAAGTGTTGGAAGTTGGTTTCTGACTATCAGGATCTAGAATTTGACAAAATTTAGATTTTGAGTCCTAAGGTGGGACTCATTCACCACTAGTGGTGAATCAGTCCTCTCCCAAATTTTAAAAAAATCAAGAGACAACTCTACAACACTAGATCTAAATATCACTAATTGTCGAGTTGTCGAAATCAATTCTGTAAGAAATAGACAAAAAACTTTCTCCAGGCTTGAAATGGACTTGAGTTGAGCTGAAACACCAAGTGGACTTGAAAGCCAATCTTCAACGCCAAAAAGCTTGTCCAGTTTCCACACAAAAGGCTACAAAAAAACATGCAATAGGGGAAAAATGGTTGAGGGTTAGTGAATAGGGGTTTTCCTTGGTCAAACCCCACTTTTGGTAATCAAACCCTTAATAAGATAATTAAATGCAAGAGAAAGATAAACTAATAACATGCAAATGATATTAACTTACCTAACCCTTGATGAGGTAGGTCTGAAGTAATGTCAATGGTTGCTTCAAAGTGCTTGAATAGTGCTTGAAAATATGTTGCAAGATGCTTGAGATTGCTTGAATGTGTTAGGAAATTGAATGCTTGAATGAGGAGATTGTAGGAGATGTAAAATGAGGTGAAAATCACTTATTTATATAATTCTTATTCCTTAGTATCTGTTCATAACTCATCACATGCCGACATCAAGTGATTTTGAATAAAAACCCAAAAGGAAATTTTAAATATTTTGAATTTGGGGCCAAGGGGGACTCATTCACCACCCATGGCGAATGGGTTCCACCTAGGACCTGAAAATATGTGTCAGGAAATATGTTTTATTTAATGTTATTTGTTGGGATAATATTCAAAAATACACTTAATTAAGTCATATGAGAGCATAAAGGGACCAAATAAAGCATGAGAAAGGGATAAATAGTGAAGATATGCATAGAAAAGTGTGAAAGGTTGTTACAAGACTTTACAACACTTCAAAACAAGACTTGTTTAGTGATAGAAAGGTGATTTTTAGGTGAATTATAATGAATAGAGTCTAGAAGAATGTAGAAATTTTTTACAACAGTTCACAACACCTTCACTAGACGTCATTCTTTGAATTTTAGTACCTAAATAAGCATGTTCAAGCCATGTTACGACATAAAATTAGAGAAACATTGTTCCAACACCATGAAACAAGACCTTAAAGGAAATGAAAATGATAAGGGGCCATTTTTCTATGGCACACATATAAAAACTATTATCATTTTATTGTGGTTAGGGTGGTCAAACAGACACCTACTTCTTATTTTTTCCCTAAAATTTAAGTACTACTGCATTGAAATTTCAAATTTTCACCAAATAGACATTTTTATTAAAAAAACCTAGTAGTTTCGAAACGACATTCAATTTTCTATATATTCTATTCTGACATATTTTTAAAATAATATAGATAACTTATTCAAATTTTTATGTCAAATTGTCTAACTCTGATTTTTTGCCACTTAAGGGCTTGTTTTTTCCATGATGATCCTGCACATACCCATAACTAGATTTGGATATCACTTGCATTTCCTTTTTTCCAAGCCTTTGCTTAGTGGTGAACCCTCCTTTTGTTTAATCACACCCAAGGAGACCTTATAGCAATCCCTTCTCTCAATTGAACCCTTAGATTGAAATCTCTAGGGTTTCCTTGAATGAACTAGAGTGAAATATGAAGGAGAGGATCATTTCCCCCTTTTTTTTTTTGTTCCATCTCATAAAAGGTGGAGCACCCTATTTCCTTATGTTCAATAGGATACCTTTAAAATTTAATAATTTAGACTCTTAACTAGATATAAAATCTAGAAAAGAAAATGCTTTTAAATTATTTTGTTTCTACTATGGTGAGGTCCTCTAAACTCAACCATATTCAGGAATGAGCTTTGAATATAACCTAACTTTAATATGCATATTTTTGAAAGGAGATGTGTTCCTCTATGTTGCTTTTGATCTAATTTTTAACCATACTATTATGAAAAAAAAATTCACGTTTTGATCACTATAATTGGTAAATATTGGTAAATATCACCCTAATGCATTGTCCGTAAAGCAAGTCTACAAAGGATAGTTCTCTTGTTTAAATTTTTTTTATGGATCATTGCTATATAGCAAGATTTTTTTCCTTAAAAGAAACATTAAAAGTTATTCATATTTATATTCATGAAAATCCCATATAATCTTCTCACTAATGATCATCAGATTATCTATAATCAAATTAACTATATCCTAGATTTATTAGAAATACTATATGTTCTTTAGGAAACAAATGCACATAATTAATTAAATTAACTATATCCTAGATTTATGAGAAATATTGTATGTTCTTTAGGAAACAAATGCACATAATTAATTATGCATTTTATTATTCCTACACCAAGAATCAAATTTATTTTATTATTGTGTTAATGACTATGTTTGTCATTTAGTTTAAAAGTAATCTGCAATAGACTATGTATTCAAAATAAATGGTGTGGGTGCTATTACATGGATTATGTAATCCTTTAACAAAAATGTTTTATATTTTCTTTGTAAAGGGTAAAAGACAATAGATGATCTTGAATAATCACTATCTATTTAAGGATTTATGGAAGAGTTTTAATTGGATACTTGTAAAAGTACCACCTTACTATATGATAAATAGAGTTATTTTACTCCTCTTTTTTGAAAGGGGTAAATTCTTGTGACCTAGAGCTATGAACTTGTGAGGTCACAAATTCAGGACCTCATCCCCAGCATAGACACTCAACAATAACACCCCAATGGTTTTTGAACCTTGATGGCAAGAACAACAAGACGTTTAAACCATCACACTATGCCAATACTAACTAGAGTTATTTTAATCTTACCAAAAACTTTTATTTACAATTAAAGGATATAGGAAAACAAATTGAAGATCTTGGGAAGTTCACTTGAGGGAAAGTATTCCAAATTTCATAAATTTTCTCTTTAGTTCTATTCAAGATAAATTATTCTATGATCAAGAAAAAATAGATTGGAATCTCAAACATCACATATTAAACTTTTGGGTTGTGATTGGCCTTAAGGAAATTCCATACAAGGGGAGTATACGTGTCAATGACACCATCTAGTGGTTAAATCCTAGATGTAAGTCCTAACACATAATATAAGACCTTTAAGAATTATATACTCTAAATTAAGTAAAGCTTTATGAACATGTAAAGGTAGCATAGATATTGTTACACCATGTCTAATATATAAAGTCTCTCCTTAAAGTTTTCATGTTTGAACTTGGAATTTCCTTTTACTAATTATTTAAGTTAAATGCCAAAGTTTTGACACTTTTGTAAAGTTATAAAACTTGCATTGGAACATGATGGGGCTTCTCTAACCTCTTTAGCCTTTGATATTATTTCTTAAATATTCTTTTGATTTGATAAAAAAAATTATGTTTTCAAATATTTTGGTAGCTTTGTAAGTATCATTTAGAACTGATAACCTATTTCTAACTTGTTAGAAAGCAAAGGAAGGTGTGCAAATGAATGAAACATCACTCATTTTGAAAGATTATATAACCTATATTGAAACTTGATAAGGTTTTTGCAACTCCTTCATAATGTGCTAAAGTTTTAAAACTTCTTCACAAATGATCATTAATTTATTAATTTGGACACTTTCAATGGTTTCATAACCACCTTTAGGGGGCAACCGCCATTCAAAGGCTTTTGATGGCTAAAGGAGAAATTTCAGATACTTTAGTTAGTGATTTTCATGGTTTTATAACCATCATTAGGAGCCGATGGAGTTTTCCTAGCTATTTCAATTTCTACTCCAAAGAAGAAAAGGGAGCATATGTTAAGTATATGTGGTTTTCAAATTCCAAAGAAAAATAAAGACAAGAGGACCAAGTAGTTGCTAGTCATTAAAACTTGTTAGTCACTAATGACAAAGTGGAAAAGAGGTTTCTTTGGTCACAATTGTGTATAGATGAGAAAGGAATTTGTATGCAATTGAATTCTTGGACAATTTTGAGAGATTGTATGACCACCTCTCCACCAGAAGACTGAAGGTATCTTTACTAATGCCGTCATTAACAATTGTTTGTTTTCTTGCATTTCCACCATGTTAAAAATCAAAAATTGCAAACCCCAGCAGCCAAAATCTTTTTGTTGTATGAAAAGCATTTGTTATTACCATTGCCCTCCAAGATACAAAATCACTTCAGATCCAACTAGAATAGTAATAATAGATTTGATATATTCTCTCTGCATAATATATCTTTTATTGATCGTTTAATAAACATGAAATACAAGCATTTGGGATATGATTCCGTGTCAGTATTGCAAGCTACCTACCAAAAATAGGTGATACGAAATTAGGCCATGTGAGCCTCAAAGATTTTTGGAAAAGAAGTGAAGGGGGGACAGGTCACTTGTGGCACAAAAGGTTTCGAAAGTGGACTCCTTCAGGCTGCTAGTTTTCCTGTATCAATAAAATGCTCAAATTTGATTCCTGAATGTATAAAACATTATAACCCGCAAACTAGAGAAATAAAAATAGCATCTTGGAATAACACTCTGATTACAAATCAGAGATAGTTATGCTAACATCAACACCTTCTAACATAATCTTCTTACAATGAGATCGGTGAATCAGAGCAGTTGTAAAAATCCAAATAAATAATAACTAACAAGGTCATCTTCTTACTTCTCCGGAAGTGTTCCTAGAGAGTCAGTTATGTGGAGGAAGAGCTACTGACGCATTACTGAATTTGAGTGAAAATGTTGAACTCTTGCTCTACAAAATAGTTAAATCATTCAGCCGAAAATCGCTTAAGAAGCATCTGTTGCTGTTGCTGATGTTCATATCTATTTCTATTGCACACTGCTGAGATGTGGTTTGGCCACATTTGGATGAACCATGCAGCCAACTGTTGTTGTTGGTGTCTTGTAAATCAAGTATAACGCCGAGTTACATCATAAGGAAGATAACATTCACTTATACCATTATGCAAGAGTTCCATATTCTTACAAAAGTCGGCGAGTAGAGATAAAGATGGTGTGGAAGAAACCAAGTCAGAAAAAGTGGCGACTTGCAGAATGGCACTTGTGCATTGCATTTCATAAGTGGGTGTGAAAGATGAATCCGTTAATATTGAGGGTGTGGCTGGAATATCCACGGTACAAGCAGTGGAAACATCTTTATGACTTGAGTTTACACCAGAATTGATGTTATTCTTATGGTTTAGGAGGGAGGCTCTCTCTGGTGTTGAAATGGTCTAATTTCCAGCACGTTTCCATTGTCATCTCCACGTGTTCAATCAGTTGAAACTGAATTGCAGTTTGTTGTCTATCAAATAAGTCTATCTGCTAAGTCCACTCTCCACGTCTCCACAGTCACTTCCATGTTTACAAGTAGTTGAAATTGAACTGAGAGTTTTGTCCATTCGCTGTCAAGCTGTTAGTTCTATTTGCTAGAGTTTAGTTAGTCTTTCGTCCACCTATTCTCCACGTTTTTCATTCTGTTATGTTGTAGTTTCCTATTTTTCTTTTGTCTCCTCATCTGAGTTAAGATTGATTGTTTGAAATCCTCTATAAATAGAGAGGAAATGTAAATTTTTTTAGTGTGAACAAAATTAGAGTGATTGCTGTAGCATTCAAATCATATTTTTCTATATTGTTATTTTCTCTTTGCTTTCAAATTTGGTATCAGAGCTAGCTGTAGCTAATGTGCAGAAGGACTGCAGAAAGAAGCAATCGAAGATGGAGATTTATCAAATTCGTTGTGCTGAGATAAACAGAGAGGTAGATTTAAGAAGCTGTTTTATTGCAGTTTTGTAGGAATCACTGCAGATATTTGTTGCTATTTGAGAAGCTCAGTTTGCAGATATGGCTACAAATAGTAGCATTTCTCAGCCTCAGATTCCGCAATTTACTGGTAAGAATTATGATTTTTGGTCTATAAAGATGAAAACATTGTTTTGTTCTCAAGATGTATGGGATTTGGTAGAGAGGGGTTTTGTAGAACCACAGGACCAAGCAGCCTTTCAGGCATTATCACGAGCTGAAAAGGACCAGCCCAAAGACAACAAAAAAAAAGATGCTAAAGCCTTGTTTATTATACAACAAGCTATGGATGATTCAGTGTTCCCAAGGGTTTCTGTAGCAACTAGGTCCAAACAAGCTTGGGAGGCACTAGAAATTGCTTATCAAGGTATGACCAAAGTAAAGGTAGCTAAGTTACAGACACTTAAGAGAAGTTCTGAAAATTTTCATATGAGTGGTTCTGATTCTATAGATCATTTTTTTACTGAAGTTATGAATATTGTTAATCAAATGAGGAAACATGGGGAAAACATAACTGATCAAACGGTGGTTGAAAAAGTTCTTAGAATTCTTCCTAGTAAATTTGATGCAATTGTAGTTGCCATTCAAGAATCAAAATATTTAACTCAACGATGAACTATTGGGATCCTTAGTATCTCATGAATCTAGAATCAATAGGAATAATAATTCTTCTACAGAGAATGCTTTTAGATCTCAAGTGTCATCTAATAGAGGAAGAGGAAGATCAAACTTTAGAGGAAGAGGAAGGAAGATCAAACTTTAGAGGAAGAGGAAGAAGTAGAAATGGTCATAGAAGTTCAAATCAAAGAGAAGGGACCAATGAGTCCAATCATAGTTTCAATAATAGAGGATGAGGAAGAAATCACTTTCAAGAACAATTACCAAGGTTTGATAAATCCCAAGTACAATGTTATTACTGTAAGAAATATGGTCATTTTGCAAATGAGTGTAGAAATAAACAAGAAGAAATGGAAAAGAATGGTGCAAATTATTCAGATCTATTTGATAATAATTCAGGAAGTTTATTTATAACTTGCAATGTAGCTTAGGAAAGTTCTAAGGATGTTTGGTTTTTTAGACAGTGGTTGTAGCAATCACATGACTGGGAATAGAGAGTTATTTGCTAGTCTTGATGATTCTGTGAAATTTGAAGTGAAATTGGGAAATGATAGTAAAGTATCTGTAATGGGGAAAGCTGTTATAAATGTTTTTACTAAAAGTGGAGAAAATAGATATATCCCTAATGTTTACTTTGTGTCTAGATTAAAACATAATCTAATGAGTGTGGGACAACTAATGCAAAATGGGTACAAATTTTTCTTTAACAATGATGCTTGTACAATTACGGATAGAAATCCTAGTGACAGATTAATTGCAAGGGTTGAGATGACCAAGAACTGAATGTTCCCCCTCCATATGCTTTGTATTCAAGGAAAAGAAGTTAATTTTAGGATAGAATACTTAGACCAGACATGGCTATGGCATTTGAGGTATGGTCACCTTCACTTTGATGGTTTGAGTTTATTGCAAAAGAAAAATATGGTAAGAGGATTACCAACCAAGGGTTGAGATGACCAAGAACTGAATGTTCCCCCTCCATATGCTTTGTATTCAAGGAAAAGAAGTTAATTTTAGGATAGAATACTTAGACCAGACATGGCTATGGCATTTGAGGTATGGTCACCTTCACTTTGATGGTTTGAGTTTATTGCAAAAGAAAAATATGGTAAGAGGATTACCAACCAAGGGTTGAGATGACCAAGAACTGAATGTTCCCCCTCCATATGCTTTGTATTCAAGGAAAAGAAGTTAATTTTAGGATAGAATACTTAGACCAGACATGGCTATGGCATTTGAGGTATGGTCACCTTCACTTTGATGGTTTGAGTTTATTGCAAAAGAAAAATATGGTAAGAGGATTACCAACCATCATGCAGCCAACCAATTCATGTGAGAGTTGTATATTAGCAAAGTAGCACAAAGAAAGTTTTCCTGTAGGAAGTTCAAATAGAGCAAGGGCTCCATTGGAGTTAATTCACACTAATATATGTGGACCAATGCAAACTCCATCTTTAGGAGGAAGTATATATTTTCTAACATTCATTGATGATTTTAGTAGAAAAACCTGGCTATACTTTCTCAAGTAGAAGTCTGAAGCCCTCGATAAATTCAAGAAGTTCAAAGCTATGGTTGAAAAGCAAAGTGGACTATTCATTAAGATACTCTGATCTGATAGGGGTGGTGAGTTTAGTTCTAATGAGTTTCTAGAGTTTTGTAAAGATCATGGGATTAAGAAATAGTTCACAACAAGGTACACACCACAACAGAATGGTGTAGTAGAGAGGAAGAATAGAACCATAATGGAAATGGCAAGGAGTATGTTGAAGGCCAAAAACTTGTCTAATGAATTTAGGGTAGAAGCAGTAGCATGTGCAGTTTACATTTTGAATAGAAGTCCTACAAAGAGTGTTAAGGATGAAATTCCACAAGAAGCATGGAATGGTAAGAAACATAGTGTATCCCATCTTAGAATTTTTGGTTGTGTTGCATATTCTTTAGTTCCATCTGAATTAAGAAGAAAATTGGATGATAAAATTGAGAAATGTATCTTTATTGGCTATAGTGAGCAATCGAAAGCTTATAGATTGTATAACCCCATTTCAAAGAAAATGATTACTAGCAGAGATGTCAAATTTAAGGAGGAAGAATCATGGGATGGAAGTGTTGATAGTATAGTTACAGCAAGAGCACCAATACCCCATAGTGAAGAAGAACAGGAAGGTCATGATAGTCAATCAAATCAAGTAGAACCAAGCACACCATCAAGAAATCATGTGCAAGGTCAATCATCAAGTCATGCACAACATCATACTCCTAATTCACGTGTAAGTAATGAGTCAAATCCTACACTTGCCTCATTAAAAGGTAAGAAAATGAGGAGTTTAAAAGAGATATATGATCAAGGAGAAGAAAATTTGGATTTGTGCTCAAATTTTGCTTTATTCTCTTGTGATCCTGTATATTTTGAAGAAGAAGTGAAAGAAGATAACTCGGTCAAGGCCATGGATGAGGAAATGGATTCTATTGAAAGGAATCGAACATGGGAATTAGTGGATCTACCTAAAGGTAAAGATTGCATTGGAGTCAAATGGGTCTATAAGACTAAGTTCAATGCTGAAGGTAAAATTGTAAAGCATAAAGCAAGATTAGTTGCAAAAGGTTTTGCACAATAGTATGGAGTTGATTATAATGAGACATTTGCTCTGGTTGCTAGACTTGATACTGTCAGAATGGTTTTAACAATAGCTACACAAAATGGTTGGAATTTTTTTCAAATGGATGACAAGTCATCCTTTTTAAATGGTTTTCTAGAAGAAGAAGTATATGTGTAACAACCACCAGGTTATGAAGTGCATGGGCACAAATATATGGTCTATAAATTGAGGAAGGCTCTCTATGGTCTTAAACAAGCACCAAGAGCATGGTATAGTAGGATTGATTCTTACATGCAAAGCAATGGATTCAGGAGAAGCAAGAGTGAGCCCACATTGGACACAAAGATCAATAAAGAAGGTCATATTTTGATTGTGTGTTTATATGTTGATGAACTAATCTTCATTGGAAATTTGTCTGTAGACATATTTAAATCAGAAATGAAGAAAGAATTTGAGATGAAAGATTTGGGTTTGATGAAGTATTTTTTGGGCATTGAAGTTGTTCAATCGGATAAAGGAATTTTCATTAGTCAATCCAAATATGTAAAGGATGTGTTGAAAAGGTTTAAGATGTTGAATTGTAATCTGGTATCTACACAAGTTGCAATAGGCACTAAAGTTAGCAAAGAAGACAAAGGACCTAATGTTGATTCTACAATCTTCAAAAGATTAGTTGGAAGTTTGATGTATCTCACAACTACAAGGCCAAACATCATGTATGGTGTTAGTCTAATCTCAAGATTCATGGAGTCACCAAAAGACTCACAATGGCAAGTTAGAAAGAGGATATTGAGATATGTGGTAGGAACAACAGGATATGGAATCTTGTATTCCAAAACTAATTTTTTTGTTTGATTGGTTATATTGATAGTGAATTTGCAGGTAGCATGGATGATAGGAAGAGTACTTCTGGATATGTATTTCATTGTGGGATAGGTGTAGTCTCATGGGCATCAAAGAAGTAACCAATAGTAACACTTTCATCAGCTGAAGCCGAGTATGTAGCAGCCACATCAGCAACATGCCAAGCAGTTTGGATGAGAAAAGTATCAATAGACTTATTGCAAGCGCAAGAGGAGTCAACACCAATCTTTTGTGACAACAATTCAGCAATTGCGTTATCAAAGAATCATGTTTTTCACAAAAGGAGCAAGCACATAGATACAAGATACCATTTCATTAGAGAACTGGTGAATAATGGAGAAATTCATTTGGAGTTTTGTAGATCCGAAGATCAATTAACAAACATCTTTACAAAGGCATTACCGAAGGAGAACTTTGAGCATCTAAGAGTAAAATTGGGAATAATTGATGTTGAAGTTGTTAATGGTGGAAATTAAGGGAGAGTGTTGAAATGGTGTAATTTATAGCACATTTCCATTGTCATCTCCATGTGTTCACTCAGTTGAAACTGAACTGCATTTTCTTGTCTATCAAATAAGTCTATTTGCTAAGTCCACTCTCCACGTCTCCACAGTCACTTCCACATTTACAAGTAGTTGAAATTGAACTAAGAGTTATGTCCATTCACTGTCAAGCTGTTAGTTCTATTTGCTAGAGTTTAGTTAGTCTTTCGTCCACCTATTCTCAACGTTTTTCATTCTGTTATGTTGTAGTTTCGTATTTTTCTTTTGTCTCCTCATCTGAGTTGAGATCAACTATTTGAAATCCTCTATAAATAGAGAGGCAATGTAAATGTTTTTAGTGTGAATAAAATTAGAGTGATTGATGTAGCATTTGAATTATATTTTTCTATATTTTTATTTTCTCTTTGCTTTCATCTGGAAAGTTTAACTTGGCCCTTCTACCCCTGAATTTTAAAGCAGCATCATCCAAGCTTTGGTGCCATCTTCTGGAGTGGAGAAAGTGCCTAGCCAAACCCGAACTTCTTTTTTTGGGTCCTTTATTTTTGCAGCTCATTTACCCCAGGGTGATCCCATAATAGTGGTTTACAATTTTTGGCCAAACTGGACACTGAAATTATTATTTTTAACTAAATCTTCACATTTGGGCACCTATAGCGGCTAAACTGTGAGGAATTTGAAGATGGTGCAAACTAGAGTCTCATTAAATTTTGTCTATAGATTCTAAAAATATTTTTTTCAAAATTTTTGGAATCAAATTGCACTTCCTTTTCCATCTCCCACGAAAATAGATTTTTTTCAGAAAACAACATTTTTAAAAAGTGACGCACACCGTATAATGCATAACTTTTTATACATGAAGGATAAAATTCTAATTCTTTCAAATTTAGATTTGTAACTCTTATATCTAGTGCTTACACTTGGTTAGATAGTTTTTTATTGAGTATTTTTTCCTTAATCAAGTTTCAAAGTCAAACGAATTACAATTCAGACACAGTGCGACTGTATAATGGGTAACTTTTATTGTATATGTCAAATTTTAATTTAATTTTTTTTGTTGGATCAAGGACTTCAATATCTGGTGCACTCATATTTTTCAATTTTTTTTTTGATAATCTTCTATTTTTCCACATGTGAAGAACAAAGAAATTCATTTTCGATGAAACCTATGTTTAATAAAACTTAAAAAAGAAATACATAACAAAACCAAAACATATTAAAATTATATTCATTGGATAGCTTTGTTAAGAGGGAATACCATAATCATTTGAAATAAATTTTAAATGAATTCATTTGATCCCCCAAAATCTAAATCAAAAGTGATTTTTTATCAGCATTTTGATAGGTGTAAAGGAGACGCATTTATAGGTATGGTTTAAAACTAGCGGTTCTATCCAAAGGGGTTTGATCTAAGTTGATTTGATCAAACCCTCTTCAATTGGAATACTTAAAATGGAACTTTTTAAGGCTTAAATCATTATATTTTCTAAAAATATGTGATTTCAGCTAAAATTCATTCCTCTCAGGAATTGTAAACCACTATTATGACAGCACCTCCCATAGCCTCTGCCTCACTCCTCTGTAACACTTCTTATTCGAATTCATTTGCTTGACGATAGGATGCTTATAATCTTTTCTCGTTGCTATAGTCTTTTGCTCATTTTTTGCAATGGTATTCATTTCTGTACACAACCCCAAATAAATTATTTTCATACACAAAATTTTATTGAACTCAAGGATCTTGCACCAAGACCCAAACTACACAGAGTATCTTTTCATTGTAAGTTTGTTCGGTCATCAATTAGCACATTTTTCCATCATGTAAAGTATTTTTCAGAACTTTTCTTTTCTCTTTTGTGATAAGTGCATTCTCAATTAGTGGAATCGCTACTATTTATTTTTGTATAGTAAAGAGTTTTAGATCACTTACAAGAGGTGATACTTTAAGACCCATTTGATATAAATCTTTTACAATTTCTTCTTCTTTTTTATTTTAAATCATTTTCCCCTAGGGCTTGCTGATTTGCTGATTCACCATTAAATAGAAAGTTCATTCATTATTTTTCCCTTTCAAAAGATTGTTTGTGAATTCAATTATGTATGTATTTTAATCAATATTTTAGATCAAATTCAATTCATAGAAAAGATGAATAAAACTTAGATTTGGAATAGTTACAAATTCAACTCTTGGATTTTTGTAACAAAAGGATTTCATCACATTTCCATTATTTTTTATCACATTCGATCCATCAAGAAGATTATAAAAACTTAGGTTTCAAATAGTTATGGATTCAAGCCTTGGTACTTGTAATGAAGGTTTTTCATCATCTTTGCATTATTTTATCTCACATTCAATCCATCAAGAAGATGATAAAAATTTAGATTTGGAATAGTTATAGATTCAAGCCTTGGCATTTTTAAAGAAAGGATTTCATCATTTTTTAATTATTTTAGATCACATTTGATCCATCAAGAAGATCAAAACTTAGATTTGGAATAGTTATGGATTCAAGTTCGGGTACTTGTAATGGAAGGGTTTCCTTGTATTTCCATTATTCTAGATCACATGCAATCCATCAAGAAGATGGTCAAACATAGATTTGGAATAGTTATGGATTCAAGCCCTAGTACTTTTAATGGAAGGGTTTCATTGTATTTCCATTATTTTAGATCACATTCGATCCATCAAGAAGATGATCAAAACATAGACTTGGACTAGTTATGGATTCATGTCTAGGTACTTGTAACTAAAGGGTTGCATTATATTTCCATTATTTTAGATCACATTCAATCCATCAAGAAGATGATCAAAACATACATTTGAAATAGTTATGGATTCAAGTCTTGGTACTTGCAATGCAAGGTTTTCATCATATTTCCATTAGTTTAGATCACATTCGATCTATCAAGAAGATGATCAAAACTTAGATTTAGAATAGTTATGGATTCAAGCCCTGGCACTTGTAAGTGAAGTGTTTCATTGTATTTTCATTATTTTAGATTGTATTCTATACATCAAGAGGATGATCGAAACTTATATTTGGAGTAGTTATGGATTCTAGCCCTAGTACTTGTAATGAAAGGGTTTCATCATATTTCCATTATTTTATATCCCATTTGATCCATTAAGAAAATGATCAAACCTTAGATATGGAATAGATATGGATTCATGGTAGTTTTGATGGAAGGGTTTCATCATATTTCCATTATTTTAGATCACAATGTATCCATGAAGAAGACGATCAAAACATACATTTCGAATAATTAAGGATTCAAGACATGGTAATTATAGTGAAAGGGTTTCATTGTATTTCCATTATTTTAGATCACATTGATTCATCAAGAAGATGATCAAAACTTAGATTTTGAATAGTTATGTATTCAAACCTTGGTAGTTGTAACGGAAATGTTTCATCTTATTTGCATTATTTTAGATCAGATTCGATCCATCAAGAAGATGATCAAAACTTAGATTTGGAGTAGTCATAGATTCAAGCCCTAGTAATTGTAATGAAAGGGTTCCATTGTATTTCCATTATTTTAGATCACATTCAATCCATCGAGAAGATGATCCAAACTTAGATTTGGAATAGTTATAGATTCAAGCCCTGGTACTTGCAATGGAAGGGTCTCATCATATTTCCATTACTTTAGATCACATTCGATTTTGAATAGTTATGGATTTAAGCCCTTGTAATTGTAATCGAAGGTTTTCATCGTATTTCCATTGATTAGACAGTGTACAAGTGAATAGTTGAATCTATGACTGCACAAAAGAAATTGGTATGCTTTGAGTGTGGTATTCTAACCTTCATCTACTGTTGTAATTGAAATGACATAGAGCTTTCACAGCTGAAACATATTCAGCTTGATGTGTTCTACTTCTCTTTGTTTCTTCGTCTGTTGTAGCGATTCAATGGTTTGTTTGCTGTTGTACAAGTTTCTTTTTCATATTAGAGTGGAGATGGAAACAGATTGCATGTTATACGTTAATGGAAATAGATAGATATCAGGGGGAAATTTTCTACCTTGAACCCCATTTCTGGGGGCCGGTTCAATGTAGGCACCATCTGCTCTTCCATCAAAATAAAATAAAATAAAATAGACCTTTTTCTGCCTTAGTAGGTGAGTTTGGCAGTTAAAGCTGCTTTAATAACCTAGACTCAGGCTACTTGTTTCTATATATCAGCTAATTATAACAAATAGATAATTTTTTAAAATTTAAGAAGTCAAAATTTCATGATTGCAAAACCCCATGAACAGAAAAGAGTAACTTGTATGCTGCTAAAAAACCCATGCACTAACATATGAAGCTTGAGGAGATGAAGGTGATCACTGGTTTCTATGTTGACGCAGCAGATGGGTGTTGTGGAACTGTTGTAATCATCTCTGTGAAGAGTGCGTGATTGATGTGGCTCGCTTTCCATGGGATGACTAACACAACTCATTGGCAAAGCATCCTTTCTACACAGATCAATGGAGGAGGAGGAGGAGCACAAATGGGTATTATTATTAACTTTGTCATTTTCAGAAGCTTTCTGGATTCGATCCATTGCTTTGTAGTTGCTCTTTTACACACCCCAAATCTAATATTCCCAAATCAGAGGAGGAGAAACAGGTCCAAATAACATGTTACTGCAGGGGCGAACTGATTGAGGAACAAAGATGAGCACCTTAGCTTTGCCCAATAGTCAACTTACAGACTTGCTCTTTACGCAATTCCTACTATGACTTTGAAGACTTCGTCGTAAGGTTTTGGGTCTACGATTCTCCGTCCTGCCAAAATTTTGTCTGAAAGATATTATCGTATTCAGATGTCCGCCTGCTGTTTCCCCCAGCTAGATATTTAATGCAATTCAATTTACCCAAAGATACAAACCAATGTTTTTGTCCGTTCTCTTAGTCTCCTATATGGAATACTATTTTGTCGTAAGGATTGTCTCGTTTTCAGGTTGACGAAGTGATTTGATTTGCAAACAAAAAATGCTAACACCTAGTTATTATCGTTTGCACTTTGCCTCCATTGCTCTGGAAAATGTTGTCAAAGGACGACAATAACAATTTCAATTGGTACCTCTGGCAAAATTGCAAATTGAGGAAAATCCTAAAGAAAGCCGCATTTTTTTTCCCTCAGATTCATTTGTATATAATTATTAGAAAATTGATCATATTTTTCTCTTCAGGACCAATTAATTGTATTACTTATTAGAAAATTGATCATATTTTTCTCTTCTGCACAAATTAATTGTATTACATGTAGCCAATGTATGAGTCTATAAATGGTAAGTATGCTATTTATAGTATAAAGTATTAAAATTTGTTTTATTATTATTACTTCCTGCAAGGGAACTATAGCGGAGGCTTCAATGGTAACGAGTGATTAATCCACTATGCAGTGGCCAATCAGAATGCATTTTTTTTTGGGATTTATTAAATAGTGAGTAATGCCGGATGCAAATATGCTCGCAAGTTAACCTGGCTGAAATCTGGTGGCCTGTTATTGGCCCTGTTTAACGGCTGCAGAGGTGTCAGAGGCTCTGCATTTGTTACGAGACAAGAGAGCGCACGAAAACACAGTCTTACTACAGAGGCTCCTGCAGATTGTCAGAACACTGGAGACATGGAAAACATTCTTGCAACACTTGTGGCAATTTTTGCATGCAAAGGAGGCGTATTCTATGTATTTACAGCTGCCATTGATATAGGCATTGCCCTTGCTATTCCTCGTAACAAATTTGCTGGCATGGATGGTTCGGGATTATGGCCACAAAGCATGTTTTCCCTCTTCAAGCCTTGTGCCTTGGGCTTGCCCTAATATTTTACAGTGCTCTTTAGTATTTCATACAGCTAATGTATGAAACTCTCTATAAATCTGCAGTAATTTCATTAATATGGCATTCCACAAGATGTCATAATGGGTTGCGTTGTAAATGTTTATTTCTTCGGAAGAAGTTATTACAGAGAGCAAAAGGGATATAAGACACGGGGACTTGCATATCTTCATGAGGAATCACTGCTAAAAGTTACACATTGGGACATTATATCTACAAAAATTCTTCTAGATAGAGATTTAAATCCCAAAGTAGCAGATTTTGGCTTGGCAAGGCTGTTTGATGAGGAAAACACTCATGTCAGCACAAGGGTAGCTGGAACAATGTAAGTTTGAAAAAACAAAAGAGCTTACAAGTTAACAAGTTTTTAATCTTTTGAAATTGGAAAATCCCAGTAGGGGTTCAATGGCTGGTCACATACCGAATATTCAACTATTGATTGTGTTAAAATTTAGAGAAATAACAGCAGTACAAAGATAAGAGAAACACATGTCAGTTTGTACATCTCTGTATCTTGTTGCAAAATTTTTAATCAGAATGAACAAACTCATATCTTTTTCATTTCCTCTTTTCAGAAATATAAAATTCTAGAAAATTACACACTAAGTAATTATCTGGTGCAAAAACAAGGGTAATGTTTCTTTTTTGAGAGATTATTGAATTCTAAACAAGTGTAAGAGGCTTCTTAGTAAAATACAACACTGAGTGTTCTACTACAAGATAAATGGAGGGAAAATTTTTTATTTATTTGATCATATACCACCAGAGTCTCTGATTAGATATTTATACTCTTCATTATTTTTTAATTAACTTGCAGACATCTCTCTGAAGACAAGCCACAAATAAAATAGGCCACGAGGAATTTTTAAATGAACATATATTTGACGATGTATACATCTTTCTGGAGTTGATTTTCATTATATAAAGACACAGCTTAATACCATCTTAATGGTTTTTTCCTTGGTTATTAACTTTTGATTAGTGAGTGAACTAAGAAGTCCCTTTTGTTATCTAGTGCAGGCTCTGTATTTCTGCTTTCTGTTTAGAGACCAATTGTTGGAGTATTATAGCCACAATAAGCCAACAGGGGAAGCAGAGGAGAATCTTCTAATGTGCTTGGCAGATTTCTTTATGCAGGTCAATAAATTCATTGGTTTTCAGAGTAATATTAGGAAGATGGAGTTGCACAAATGCTTTGAATGGATAGATAGTAGTGTAAATAAAAGTTTAGCATTTTTGTTTTTAGCAATGAGTCTCTACATATAAATAGCATTTTTTTTTTAGCAATGAGTCTCTGCATATAAATTGACAGCTCAAACATTTTGACTTGCCTTATACTAGTAGAAAGTGAAATCATAAAATCCATTTAAAATACTCCTTACTTAAATATGCTTGTTTCTTGCCCAGCCTTTTTATCTGGAGAGTATCTTAATAGGTGTTATTGCATCAAAGGAGGTAGAAGACCCTTTAGAATAGGGAAGTGGAATGATTGGAGAAGCTTCATTGTCTGTATTTCAACATTTTTTCTTTGGCAAGGTATGGATTCGTATTTTACTCTGTTGTTATTTGTCCTCCTTTTCTTTTTCAACTGCAATTGCCTTATACTATATGGCTTATTCTTTGTTATATGCCGTGGTTTCTCTATTTCAACCAACTGGTTACTAATTAAGATCAGCTAGATAGAGAGCCATTACACATACTTACATAAAATCAATCAGGAATAGAACTGTTAGTAGTGATTGTTAAGAACATCCATAACAAGGGCATACTTGTGTGTTTTTCTTTGAATTCTGTCTTCATGTAGTATCCCATCCTTAACTTGTGCCTGGATCACCACCATGAGTTTGGCTCGTAGGGTAATTTACTCCCAAAGAGAAAAAGAGTGTGGTGGTTTTCAACTGCGAATTGACTATTCCCCTTACGGGTCTAATCACTTTCCATGTTGTCAGACTCCAATTCTTTGATTTCATTTCCTTGGTATTTGGGCAATTTGGAAGCTCAGCTAAATGAATTAATGATCAATCAGAAATAAACCCATTAAAGATCCTTACATATATGATCAACTAAAACAAAAAAGGCATTGTTGATTGTCCTTGTAAGTCCGTCCATAACAAGGCCATACTTTGGTGCTTTTCCGTGTAGCCAATTTTGAATTTATCTGGCACTTCTGACTCTCAACTGAGCTCTGCTGGTAACTTGTAAACACTGAAAGAGGTTGGTGTTTTCCGCTGCTAATTGAATATTTCC
>VDFB02068567.1:0-15971 GCA_007258455.2 Sequoia sempervirens
CCACACTCTCCCTCCCTATCTCCCACTCTGCCACTCTCTCCCATGCTCTACCACCCTAAACCCTCTCCCACTCCCACCCTCTATCCCATAAGCATACATACATGACACACCAGTATACATATACATACAAACATACAAACATATCAACAAACATTCAATAAAGTGGTATTTAACTAAAGGAAGACATAACACGAGCACGTTATTTGTTGCTAGCAATGCTCCTTGAAGAGGGAAAATGTCAAAAGCAGAATATAACGCGAGCGCGTTATAACGCGAGTGCGTTATAATGCGAGCGCGTTATATTTTGCATTGGGAATCCCCGAGCCTTAGCTTTGGTATTTTCCTTGGAATACCAACCCAAAGGCTTGGAGGGCATTCCCAAATACCAGAGACGTGTTTTTTCCAAATTCAACAAATTTTGACATAATCGGGTTCGTGCTCACCATCAAGATTGCATCTGGTTCAATATCAAGAAAATCAAACACATGGGTAATGTTAGATTCTTTATTAGCTTTCCAACAATGTAATTTTTTTCATTTTCTAACAACGTTAAGCCTTTCATCCATAATTTTTTTTGTTTGTATATCCGTTTTTCTTCAAAAAGTAGTGTTTGGTATTTTTTTTGCTATAAATTAACCGTTCATCAAAATTTGAAATAAATTACATTTTTAGAAACTAGACTCCATTCCACAAATTTAAAAAAAAATAAAAAAATAAAAATCTATTACTTTCAAAAAAATTTAGGGGGAGCACGGCCAAAATTCTGCTTTTTAGGAAGTGCCCACTTAGAAAATTAATAAAAAATCAAATATTCATTAAAAAATTATCAGAAAAAATCCAGTCCTTACATACTGTTATCTAACTTCTGACTAGAGCGCATTTTAAAAATACTACAAAAAGTCCACCGTGCTTGGGTCACACAAGAGTTGCTATGTTATGTTTTTCTGACAGAAACAACAGCAATTTGTGTGTGTCCCTCTTTTGAACCCCTTAATCTCAACCATTTTCAAAATAAATTAGTAGTTTAGAAATAGACTCGAACACTCGGTCCTTGTTTTTGTTCCATCTAAAAATTTTGAGTGTAGCTATCCTCAATTTCACGTCCAAGGTCAGTATTTCCTGATTTCAGAAAAAAAGTGGCCACTTAAGCCCCTTTTTTGGGAACCATCTTGGTGCACTTACCCTTCAGTTAGTTTTTTTTCTAGCCAAAAAAGCATGCCTATTGACATGCGCTGATTTTAGGATGTCTTTTCTTAGTTGTAGTTTGTTTTTTGTAAAGTATTTTGCTTCCGTTGCAAGGCTGTGAATTCTATTTATACTCAGCCTCTTTGTATTTTTTGTTAAGTTGCAATACAAGAATATGTCTGATAAGAAACAGAGCACTCTGTCTCCACGAATTCATTGTATGATTAATTTAGTTTTTTATGTTCATTGATTTTCATTCCAGCTATAAGTATTTCCTGTGATTCATTTGTTTTCAGTTATATTATATGAGCTTATCAGCTGGCTAAGCAAGACAGGGTTGTTTCAGAATCTACATATTTCCCCTACCACTGATCGGTCAACATCGAAATATAAATACAATGCTCGATGAAACTTAATTAAGCACTAATCAAAGCTTAGTGGGGCAGCGGGGATTGCAATGCTTGTTGGCTTTACCCACTCTTCATTGCGAATGACTGAATCCGTTGAGTTAGACTCCAGTTACCGTAGCGGCATAAGAATATACTTAAGCTTAAGACACAATTAGAAGACAGTCACCACTCAAATAGAACATAAAGTGCAGAGAGAAAATACAAAAGCTTGGATCCAGTGACAACAGTAAATGGCTGCGTAAGAATTATGACCTTTGCCGTACACAGAGACAAGGGAAGCTGACAGTAGAGAGTTTCACACATTATTAAGATACCATACTTTATTCTACTTTGTAAGGCTTGTATCTCCTGGATTTTCATATGGTTTAATATTATTTATTTATTTGACAATTCAGTGCTTTTGATCTGAGTTATGAACCAGTCACAATAATATGGGGCCTTCATTTTCTGTGTACTGTATTAACTTTGGAGGTTTATATCTGTGAGCTCCTTGCCGTACCAGGGCCTGTAAGCCTGCAAACAGAACAGCCTAGAAGAGATGCATGCAAGGTCCATGAGCACATTGATTCAGAGGGGCTGAAGGTCACTAGTAAGTTGTTCCTTGGAATTTTGAATTTTAAAAATAATATCAACTTAACCATCACATTATATATCATGAATGATAAATATAGCTTAATATTTATCAAAAATGAAAATGTAGAAGAATT
The DNA here is from genome assembly GCA_007258455.2 of Sequoia sempervirens. Taxonomy (NCBI): domain Eukaryota; kingdom Viridiplantae; phylum Streptophyta; class Pinopsida; order Cupressales; family Cupressaceae; genus Sequoia; species Sequoia sempervirens. The sequence goes on from VDFB02068567.1 coordinate 2,303, forward strand.
ATACAGAAAATAGAGCTGCAAAAGAAGTGTTCAAAACCACTATAGCAGAGATAGCAGAACAGAGCAAGAGTAAATTAAGTTAAAAGCCAAGAATAAGTTAAAAGCCAAGAATAAATTAAACAAGAACTTCGTTTATGCTCCTTTAAAGAATATTCCGAAATCAAGTGCCAAAAGTAAAGTCGAGTCGTAAAATCCATAGTACAAGATGACTAAATTTTTTTCTGTTGTCCGAAACAGACAGATTCAAGATATTTGGGATCCTAACAATTGATGTAGATGCTCCTTCTAGTAATTGATTTGTTTCCTTAAATTTTAGGGATCCTACCCCTAATGTCATTTGGCACTAGGTTTGGATATTTGGGATCCCATAAAAGTCTAGTTACCTATACCTTTCAGCTCCAAAGTGTGGCCAAGTTATAGGGTGATCTCTTTCCACATTATTTCTAAGTGAAATTCTTTTATCATTTCGAGGCTAGTATGCTAGATAAAGTTTATGGAAAGCTTGACTAGGGATAGGTTGTCTATGATTATAAATAGACAATTGTTGAGTAGGATGAGGTTCTTGTCGGGCTTGTGAATCACTATATTTGGTTCTAAGTTTATTGAATCTATTATCTATAGTGTATTCAAAATCATCTATATTATGCTAAACAAGTCTTTAAGCATCATGAGTACTTGTTTCATATGTAAGGGAGTAGATGGTATCTAGGATATTAAGTAATAATAGAGTTTCGAATTTGGTAGATTCACATTTTAAAGTTAATCAAGAATACTTCAGTTTCTAACTTTATTAGGCTTCTTATATTTGCCTCTATTAAATCATCCCATGTATATTTGTCTGTAATAGCTACAACAATATATTTTTCACTACAAGTACCTACATCCATTTCTTGAGAGAAAGTAGTGGCAAACCTACCCATTTCCTTGACTTTCCATTTATCTTGTTATTATTTGTGGAAACATTAGAATCTTCCATACCAAGAATAGGCCTTCAAGATCTTCTACCTTACAATTTCAAATTTGAAATCATATGTTTTAATATAATTCAATATTGTAGAGTCACAACTCTTCAAAAAAGAAGAGAATTTGATCAAAGTTCTCACACTTCATTTGGAAAGCAATCCCATCATTGATCAACTCTTCAAATTGTATGCTAATATGAATATGTTTGGTGTATCAATAACCTTTTGTTTTTGTAACAATGACACCATTTGTTGGTGATAAGACTACAACTCCACAATCCTAAAGGTCAAGACAAGCCCATGGGACCATCAACCTAGAATTATGAGTAAAATTGTTATTTGAGAATTGAAAATTAAATAACAATTCATAAGGGGAGATAGATTTTCTTCACTTTATTCTCCACTGTACCTAGGAGGGTGATCTTTAAGATTAATTATAGGATAATTAAAGAGAAATAAAATAACATGTTATGCCAACACAACCCTACCCTGTGCATATGAAATCTCCTAGAATTTTTCATTAAGAATTTAGTATGCTTACTTACCAATATTAAGATCTATAAACCTCTTTTGATTAGATTACAAAAATCATGCAAGCAAAAAGATGTAGGCGAATTTTTGTGCCCAATAATGTTAATTCAAAAGTATACTTTAGACAAGTGATTATAAATGAAAATAACAAAATACAACCCTCTTATAATTTTTCTAGCATTCACACTCATAGGATATTGTATGGTGAATAAACAATGGTTGTGCATAGTTGAAAGAACCACTATGACAAGCCTAATGAGAAAGAATATATGTTTTTGAATTTTTATTTTAGTGTGGTAGAAGAACAAATTGCTAGAGACCAATGTCTTGATCCTAGTTGGGTGACATAGTAAAACCTCAAATCCAAAATATAAACATGTGTTTAAACCTTATGACTAGTAGTGAAACATGTCTCATAATAAAGAGAACAATGGTTGCATATGAAAATTGTATAAGATGGTTGTATATTAATTTAGATGCACTCCTTAACATTCATGCTATGAAATGTAACATCAAAGATGAACACAACTCTCTTGAAATGTGTGCAAGAAGACACTTAGGTCAATAAAAGGCTATGCAATGAAATCACCTTCTCGATGTCTCATACATATGCATGCAATAAAAAGTTAAAGCTCAAATTGCAACACTTAACACCCTATACTAGGTCAACAATAAAGAACAAACAAAGAAGTTCTAGCAACACAAATATATAAAAGCCTCACTATATAGGAAAAACTACGTATATATCCAAAATATGTCTCATGAAGATCTAATGAGTTTGTGATAGATGTCCCAACATTCTTCACCTAAATAATCAATTTAATTCCCACGTTTCTCCAACCAACTAACTCAACCATTGAAATCATGGTAGGTCCAAAGATTCACACAATTAGTCTTGCAAAAGATAGGCAGTACCTATAGGCTTCAACATCATGAATCCCACAAAAAAAATACTATGAAAAATACAATTGAAGTTCAATTTATTCTCTTGATGTCTAAGAGAAAGCAAATCTCAACTATGTAATCATCACTCATATAACATTTTAAGAAAAAATGATCATGAACGCCATATAAAAGAATTGAGCAACATCTTTTAAAATATAAATATCCTAACATAATCATATTTTAGATAGTAGAACAATTTTATCCTACTTCATTAACACTAACTATATCTAGCTAAAAATCAAGACATTGAGTTGAATCTCCTAAAACTCGTTTCAAATTAATACCCTAACATTACTCTTCCTACAAATAACTACCTAGAGATCCCCTTTCTTTGCCAATAAATACCATAGAATATATGAATCCCAAACCAAAAAAACCAACTAGCAAAAACCTTGAGCTTATAGCTTTTCGAATAGGGACACAAGTGAGTTCGAAAAAGATATACATGGATAATTACTTGTTGAGGAGAGTTTATACGGTAATGAATATGAAACAACCACGATGCCCACCATCACAAACACTTGATTACCCTTTGAAAAGTTAAAGCCTTGAGTGACAGACACAGGCTCACCATCTATAGCAACTAGGAGACTCATGGCACCTTGACATTCGCCCTCGTATTCATGGACACATTCATTTTGGTAGGAATTGCTCTATGGCATCCAACTGCCTACCTTGCCCTCCCTTTGTATTTCTTTGTTGCTTGTAAGAGGGCTCACCATCTGCGTCATCTTCAAGACAATGGCCAATCAGCATTCCTCAAAGACCTCCCATGCAACACCTAATGGTTAGCAAAAAGTTGAAAATAGTTCATTTTATTAAGGCACTCTGTGCCGCAAAGGTTTCATTCGCTGTAATCAGGAAATGCCATGCAGCATCCAACACACAGCCTCTTAGATGATAAAACAATGAGATTCGAGGGGCCACCATCACCAACAAACTGTGCCCTTGGTCCTCAGGAACCCACCGCACCATATATTATGAGACTCATTTTCCCACCAAGCTCGGCACAAAGCAGGCAACACGGAGTGGAGATTAATTGGCTTAAACAACTCTCTGCTATTAAGGATCGTGTTCTCTGAGCTGGTAATCGGTAATTTATTAAGGGAAAGAATATCACTTAAAACCTAGTGATTACCACCGGTCGGTTAACATCAAAATACAAATACAATGCTTGACTAAACCTAATTAAGCATTAATCAAAGCTTAGTGGGGCAGCGGGGAGTGGAATGCTTGTTGGTTTTACCCACTCTCTATTACGAATGACTGAATCCGTCGAGCTGGGCTCCTGTTACCAGAGAGGCATAAGAATATACTTAAGCTTAAAGACACCAGTAGAAGACATCACTGCTCAAATCGAACATAAAGTGCATAGAGAAAATACAAAAGTTTGGCGCCAGTGACAACAATAAATGACTGCGTATGGATCATGGCCTTTTCAGTACACAAAGAAAAGGGGACCTGACAGTAGATAGTTTCACACATTCTTAAGATACTATTGTTTATTCTACATTCTAAGGCTTGTATTTCTTGGCATTTCATATGGCCTCATTTCCTGATATGAACACCTGGCATTTTATATGTATATTGATAATTCAATGTTTTTGATCAGTGAGGTGGGGTGCACCTGGCATGAACATGCTGCATTAATGTTGGAGGTTTAAATCTGCAAGCTTCTTGGTTCAACATGGGCTGTAAGCCTGCAAGCATGATGGTCCAACTAGGTATCCGAGGTCCGTGAGTACATTTACTCAGCGGGACTGAAAGCTATGAGTAAGTTGGTCCAATAGAAGTTTGAACCTTAGCAAGAATATTGTCAATACCACAATTTAACTATCATGTTGTACCATGAATGACAAACTCTCGATTCCTCTTGGTAAAAAATAAAATAAAAACTGTTGGAGGTTTAAATCTACAAGCTTCTTGACCTAGTAGGGGTTTGTAAGCCTACAAGCATGATGCCCAACAAGGTCCCTATGGGGATACAAAGCATGCAAGCATATTTATTCAGTAGGACCTGAAAGCCATGAGTAAGTTTGTCCAATGGGAATTTGAACTTTAGCAACAATATTGTCAAGACCACAACTTAACTATCACATTATACCATGAATGACACATTATATATATATAGATTTCTTAACACGAATGCCTAGTATGAATGTGTTGTATTAATGTTGGAGATTTGGCCCCTAGGATAGCTCACTCAGTCTCGATTGCTGCTTTAGGTAGCCCAAGTTGTGATTTCAACTTCTAATTTGCTCGTGGTGTGGATGAGGGCCTGTTGCACATCACTCAAACGATTATAGGGGGCTCGCCCTATAAAGAACTAAGATCTAGCAAGCTGAGGTAAACTCTCAACTCTTTTCGGTAAAAAAAATATATAAAAATGTTGGAGGTTTAAATTTGTAGGCTCCTTGACCTAGCAGGGGTGTAAGTCTACAAGCATGATGGACCAATAAGGTTCCTATAACAATACAAGACATGCAAGCATATTTATTCAGTGAGGATTGAAAGGCATGAGTAAGTTGATCCAACAAAAGTTTGAACTTTAATGACAATCTTGTTAATGTCACAACTTGACTATAACATTGTACCATGAATGACAAATATAACTTAATATTCATTCCAATCAAATTATTTTTCTAATTAAATAAAAAGAAGAGTAAAAGAACTATGCAAAAAAAGATCTGCAAAAGAAGTGTTCAAAACCACAACTACATCATAGATAACAAAATAGAGTAGAATATATTAAGTTCAAACCCAAGAAATAATAATAGAAAACTTTGTTTCAGATCCTTTAAACTAGCAATTGCACCTTAGTGTGCAATGGGTACGCCGAAGAAGTGTAGAAAATCAATTAAGATAAATTTTGATCTATTTTTGTAATATGTAAAACTATTTTAATCATTTTATGTAATTAACAGTTTTATTTTAAAATATAATATATAATAATAGGTATAATTAAAATATAATCCACATTTCATATAATAATTTAAAAAATCAATTTAAAAAATTACTAATGATATAAATAAATTCAATTTAAAAAATTATTAATAATATAAATAAAATCAATAAAAAGAAAAAAAGTTAATTTAAAACATTATTAATGATAAATAAAATCAATATAAAAAAACTTTAGACTTATAAACTTTAAAAAATAACACCAAACTTTTAACTTTAAAGAAAACTTTTAGACTTTTAAACTTTTAACTTTTTAACTTTTTAACCTTCTAACTTTTAGCTTTTTAAAAAAAACTTTTAAACTTTTAAAATGATGAATGGCTAAGATTTGTTTAATGGTCAGCAAATTGATACCAACCATTGATCGGGCAAAATTAGCTTTGTCTTCTTCAAATAGGATACGCCTTTGACGTAAAAAATTATTACGAAATCAATTGCAAAAATTAAGGTCAAGTCATAAAATCCATAGTACGAGATGCCTAATCTTTTTCCATTGTCAGAAACAGTCACATTCAATTTTTTTGTTGTAGTCAGTGACCCAGCTATTGAGAAAGAGCCTTTAGAAAACCAAGTAAGGAGACAATGACAACCAATCTAGTTAGGGGGATAAATTATACATGCCAAGATTGAAAAAACTTTTTACGATGTTGGAGAAGGGTTAATACTTATTACAATATTCATTTGAGTCGTCATCGTAAAACTAGTATTAAATCTTCTAAAACAGTATTGTTGCTTCTTTTCCCTAGTTCGGCTCACATTCCAAAAGTAGTTTGGTCAAAGACGGCAAGCTTGCCCCGTTCATACATTGTAAGTCAACTACCCAGTCAACCAGTTGTTGTGTTATTGTTGGTTTCACACATTGTTTGATCATCAGCAGCTCCAAAGCACTTGTCTTCATCTCCATTACTCTGCATCATCACTGTGTCTTCCATTTTGATATCTCTCCAATTATCAAATTGAGAAAAGTTGAGACCAGGATGTGGAGAAGTCAACTTAATGAGTTTGTGATAGATGTCTAAACATTCTTCACCTAGCTAATCAATTTAATTCCCATGTTTCTGCAACCACACAATTAGTCTTGTAGAAGATAGGCAGTACCTATAGCTTTTGACATCATGAATCCCACACAAAAATATTAAAAAATACAATTGAACTTAAATTTATTTTCTTGATTTTTAAGAGAAAGCAAATTTAAATTGCATGATCATCACTATTGTAACGTTTTAAGATAAATTTGATCATGAACACCATATAAAAGACTTGAACAACATCATTTAAAGTATAAAGATTCTAGCATAGTCATATTTTAGATAATAGAACAATTTTATCCTACTTCATTAATAATACTAACTATATCTAACTAAAAATCAAGACATTGAATTAAATCTGCTGAATCTCCTTTCAAATTAATACCTTAACACACTCTTTCTACAAATCAACTACCTAAAGATCCCCTACCCTTGACAGTAAATACCATAAAATATCTGAATCTCAAACCAAAAAAAACAACTAGCAAAAACCTTGAGCTTATAGCCTTTTGAATGGGGACAGAAGTGAGTTCGAAAAAGATATACATGGATAACTACTTGTTGAGGAGAGTTTTATCTAGTAATGAATATGAAACAATCCCGCCGCCCACTATCACATAACACTTGGAACACCGTTGGAATTTGCCTTATTCCTTTTTATCGAACATAATGATGCGAATCGTGCTTTAATGGGTTCTAATATACGCGTCAGTAACATCCTTCACTTCCACCGGATGGATCTATTTGTTAGGCGAGAAACTCCTGTCCATCCTGAACTGCTCCAACTGAAAGTTAGGCCTCCCTCAGTTGAACTCCATGGGTTTTGGATATGGCATCGGGTGCATCTACGGAACCGCGTTGACAAGAAACGTAGGCAATTTATCACTGACGTTCGTATGCTTATTGCAGCCGCCTATGTACCCTCAGATGGTATTACCTTTCTCGATACGATATATGGGATAGAAACGCTTCTTTGTTTCTTGCCTGGGGGTGATAGAGGATGGAGGGTATATTCCATCAAATCAATGGACCCAGCCGAAGCACCAGTTGTTTTACCCATCAGCTAAGCAAAGGCATTAAAAGGCAAAGGTTTCTCCCAGAGGCAGAAGGCATCTGAAGCACGACTTCTTGCTCGCATATGACTAGATGGAGTTCGTTTCCATGGCCTTTGATGGGTGGAGTGTAGGAATTCGACTCCTCCTAGACCGGCTGTACCAACTAGGAGACTCATGGCACCTTGCCATTTACCCTCGCATTCATGGACCCATTCATTTTGGTAGGAAGTGTTGTGTGGCATCCAGCTGCCTACCTTGCCCTCCCTTTGTATTTCTTTGTGGCTTGTAAGAGGGCCCACGATCTACGTCATCTTGAATACAATGACCTCCCATTAACACCTCATGGTTAGCAGAAAGTTGGAAGTAGTTCATTTTATTAAGGCACTCTGTGCTGCAAAGGTTTCATCCGCTGTAATCAGGAAATGCCATGCAGCATCCAACACACAGCCTCTTAGATGATAAAACAATGAGATTCGAGGGCCCACCACCATCACCAACAAACTGTGCCCTGGCCATCAGGAACCCACCGGATCATATATTATGAGACTCCAATTCCCACCTAGCCCGGTACCCAGAATACCAATGACCTAGAGCACAAAGCAGGCAACACGGAGTGGAGATTACATGGCTTAGCCAACTCTCTGCCATTAAGGATCAAGTTCGCTGAGCTGGTAATCGGTAATTTATAAAGGGAAAGAACATCACTTAAAACCTAGTGATTACCACCGGTCGGTTAACATCAAAATACAAATACAATGCTTAAGTAAACTTAGTTAAGCATTAATCAAAGCTTAGTGGGGCAGCGGGGAGTGGAATGCTTGTTGGTCTTACCCACTCTCTATTGCGAATGATTGAATCCGTCGAGCTGCAATCCAGTTGCTGTAGCGGCATAAGAATATAGTTAAGCTTAAAGACACCAGTAGAAGACAGTCACTGCTCAAATAGAACATAAAGTGCAGGGTGAAAATACAAAAGCTTGGCGCCAGTGACAATAGTAAATGACTGCATAAGGCTTATGGCCTTTGCAGTACACAAAGACAAGGGGAGCTGACAGTAGAGAGTTTCACACATTGTTAAGATACCATAGTTTATTCTACCTTGTAAGGCTTGTAATTCCTGCCATTTCATATGGCTTTATATGTATATTGATAATTCAATGCTTTTGATCAGTGAGGTCATAAAATTGGGGGCCTCATGTCCTGATATGAACATCTGGCATGAACGTGCTGCATTGATGCTGGAGGTTTAAATCTGCAGGCTCTTTGGTCCAGCATGGGCTGTAAGTCTGTAAGCATGATGGTCCAGCAGGGTATTTGTGGAGATGTAAAGCCCATGAATACATTTATTCAGCGGGGACTGAAAGCCATGAATAAGTTAGTCTATTTGAAGTTTGAACCTTAGCAACAATATGATCAGTGCCACAACTTAACTATCACATTGTATCATGAATGACAAATTATATACATATATGAACTAGTGAGACCATAAAATTGGGGGCCTCATTTCTTAACATGAATATCTAGTATGAATGTATTGTATTAATGTTGGAGTTTTGACCCCTAGGTTAGCTTACTTAGTCTTAGCTGCTGCTTTAGAGTAGCCTAGGTTGTAAGATTCAACTTCTGATTTTCTCGCTATGGATGATATATATATATATATATATGAACTAGTGAGACCATAAAATTGGGGGCCTCATTTCCTAACATGAATACCTAGTATGAATGTATTGTATTAATGTTGGAGTTTTGACCCCTAGGGTTAGCTTACTTGGTCATGGCTGCTGCTTTAGGTAGCCTAGGTTGTGGATTCAACTTCTGAGGATTTTCTAGCTATGGATGATATATATATATATATATATATATATATATATATATATATATATATATATATATATATATATATATATATATATATATATATATATATATATATATATATGAACTAGTGAGACCATAAAATTAGGCCTCATTTCCTAACATGAATACCTAGTATGAATGGTATTGTATTAATCTTTGGGTTCCTAGGGTTAGCTTACGTGGTCTTGGCTGCTGCTTTAGGTAGCCTAGGTTGTGGATTCAACTTCTGATTTTCTCGCGCTATGGATGAGGGTCCATTGCACATCACTCAAGAGTTTATATGGGGGGAAAGGGACTCACCTTGCAAAGAGCTAAGTTGCAGGTCACTGGGCTAACTCTCAATTCCTCTTGATAGAAAAAAAATAAAAAAATGTTGGATGCCTAAATATGCAAGCTTCTTGATCTAGTAGAGGTTGTAAGCCTACAAGCATGATGGCCCAGTTGGGTCCTTGTGGGGTTACAAAACATGCAAGCATATTTATTTTGTGAGGATTGAAAGCCATGAGTAAGTTGGTCCAATGGGAGTTTGAACCTTAGCAACAATATTGTCAATACTACAACTTTGTTGGAACATGTTTGTCGTTGCACCAAAAGATCATCCTTTTAACGCCCGATACAAATGCGAGAGATAAATGGATCCATGGTAGGCGGTTAGTCCATGTCCCAAATCGGAAGGGAGACACTGACAATTAGTCCAACAATCCCCCCCCTAGAATCACCCAAGGGGATTTGAACCTGTGACCACGACTTTGATACCATTTGTTGGAACATGTTTGTCGTTATGCCAAAAGATCGACCTTTTAATGCCCAATACAAACCGCAAAGATAAACATAACCATTGGAGGCAGTTAGTCCATGTCTTGAATCCGAAGGGAGATGTTGACAATTAGTCCAACAAACTTAGCTATCACATTGTACCATGAATAACGAATTATATATATAATGCTTTTGACTGAAGCTATGAACTAGTGAGGCAACAAAATTGGTGGCCTCATTTCCTAACATGAATGCCTAGTATGAATGTGTTGTATTAATGTTGGAGGTTTTACGCCTAGGGTTAGCTCACTCGATCTCGATTGTTGTTGTAGGTATCCCAGGTTGTGGGTTCAACTTTTGATTTGCCCATGGTGTGGATGAGGGTCTATTGCACATCGCTCAAGAGGTTATATGGGGGGCTCACATTGTAAAGAGCTAAGCTTCGGGTCGTTGGGATAAACTCTCAATTCCTCTTAGTAAAAAAATAAAATAAAAAATGCTAGAAGTTTAAATCTGTAGGCTCTTTGACTTAGTAGGGTTTGTAAGCCTACAAACATGATGGCCCAGCAAGTTCATGTGGGGATACAAGACATGCAAACATATTTATTTAGTGGGGACTAAAAGCCACGAGCAAGTTGATCCAACCAAAATTTGAACCTTAACAATATTGTTAATGTCACAACTTAACTATCACATTATATCATACATGCCAAATATAACTTAACATTCATCCCAATTAAATTATTTTTCTAATAAACAAATAAAAATAGAAAAATTATGCAGCAAAAGGAGCTGCAGAAGAAGTGTTAAAACCCACAACTACATCAGAGATAACAAAACAGAGCAAGAGTAAATTAAGTTCAAACCCAAGAATTAATTATACAAAAACTTCGTTTCAGCTCCGTTTAAAATGAGAACGAAATCAAGTGCAAAAATTAAGGTTAAGTCGTAAAATCCATAGTACGAGATGCCTAATCTTTTTCTATTGTCAGAAACAGTCACATTCAATTTTTTATTACAGTCAGCGATCCAGCTATTGAAAAAGAGCCTTCAGAAAACCATGAAAGGGATAGTGCCAACCAGTCTAGTCAGGGGAATAAATTATACATGCCAAGATTGAAAAAGACTATGTACGATGCTGGAGAAGGGTTACTTAAAACAATATTCATTTGGGTCGTCATCTTAAAATTAGTATTAAATCTTCTAGAACATTATTGCTGCTTCTTTTCCCCAGTCCGGCTCGCGTTCCAAAAGCAGCGTGGTGAAAGACGGCATGCTTGCCCTGTTCATGCATTGTAAGTCAACTACCCAGTCACCCAGCTGCTGAGTGTTACTATTGATTTCACCCATTGTTTGATCATCAGCGGCTCCAAAGCACTTGTCTTCATCTCCATTACTTTGCATCGTCACAGTGTCTTCCATTCTGATATCTCTCGAATAATCGAATGGAGAAAAGTTGAGATCACGATCCGGAGAAGTCAGCTTCTTCAAATATAGTAATGTCTCCGACATACATACTTCATTGCCATCAATTTCTTCTGAGGGAGTGATCTCCTCGTCCCTGATGAAATCGTCGACCAGTAATTCACACCACGACTCGGAGTTCTTCATACTTTGCCCAACATCCATTGATCTCACTTCTTGATGATCAGAATTACCACTGTCTACATTTTGGTTTCGCCCCTTCGTTATTCTCACAGCAGTTGCTTTTAAAGGAGTACTCGTCGGTGCACGATGATCACCATGAGAACCCAGTTTTGATTTCGTAGTGGGTTTGTAATGAGTTCCCTTCTCTGGTAGCCTACTTTTGCTGAGATGAGTATTCCAATAGTTCTTTATTTCGTTGTCTGTTCGCCCTGGCAGTCGTCCTGCAATCAGAGACCATCTGCAGTAACATAAACATGGCACCATTGTAAGATCTAATCTTCATTCGACCCCTAATTAAGCACATTCTCTTACAAGAAACATAATTTATGCTTTACACTTAGGGATTCTATTGATACCTGTTGCCAAGCAGCCCATGGAGTCTAATAATGAGATCCTTTTCGTCGGAGGAAATGTTTCCGCGCTTGATATCAGGACGCAGATAGTTCAACCAACGCAGTCTACAACTCTTCCCACAACGTTTCAGACCTAAAAAACAGACCATCAGCCATAGAGAGATAATGAATAGACCTCCTGGTTATATATGAAATTGCATTACACAATGGAAAGGTGGGCATGAATGAATTAGCTCACCTGCTTTTCTGGGGAGAGATCTCCATTGACCTTCCCCATGGATGGAGATATAATTACTCAAGACCAAATCCTCTTGGGCAGTCCATGCACCACGGTTAAGCCCTGAATCTTTAGAACAGCAGGCAGACCTACCCATTCTAATGAAATGGCCCACTTCCTGGGAGCACAACTTATTTATCTCTTTTTAATCATAGGAAGACCACCTATGTGTTTATATAACCGACAGGGATGCACTAGAAACTTACAACACTATTTACTGTAGTTAGTGATGAGCACATGACAAGGGTCATTATTATATTTCAGAACAAAGACCATAAGCTGTAAATACTCTAAGAAAACGGATCATAATTTGCACGTTTGACTCTGATTCCAAAGCAGAGTAAAATACTGATTACACACTCCCCCACTCCACAGAGAAGACGGCTCGAAGGACATAAATGGCGATGATCCAGCCACCATGTAAGTGTCCCATCTTTACCGAGAAATTTGACAAATCGCTATTGGACAAAAGTAAGAAAAAGATAGATTTGACAGGAAAATGAAAGTTTTCATTGATGCCCACTTGGAATTTAGTTGTAGTTTTGAGGAATGCTCCGTATCTCGATAATTCAACAACGTGATGTTGAGGGCGAGATGTCTCGGCAACATAAGTTTAGCTGCCGTTCTTACACGAAGACAAAAAAAGTCGTAAACACAACTACCCTTCCAATTTTTCCACATCTCAACAGCCGCTGTTGTCCCCTTGTATTATCGATACTAATGCCGGATTTTGCTCTTTCACCATCATACGGAACACGTTAATTGACCAGAAGTTGTTACGACCTTTTGGAAAACAGAGACCTTCCATTTCTGTCGTCACTCGCCTTCACATTTATGAGATAGAGCAACGTGACGACATGTGTTTAAACATTTAATGCGGTCTGAACTTATTTCAAGCTTACAGGCATTGTCTTAGCAGCTGACTGCAGGTACACAGCCATGCTACTTAGTGAACACTTCTCTTCCATTTGCTTTAAAGCATTATTTGCTTTAAGAGTATAGCCATTACATTCATTGAATTACCTCACAGCGCAGGTCTAGAAAACAATAGTGATTTATAGGACTGACTGTGTATGTACGAGAAAGAAATCTCCAGCTTGAAACCCGTGTGATCGCCCACCTGTATAGTCTCCGTGGGTACATGACCACGTTCAAAAACTATTAAAATAAAAACTTCCGGGTTACAAGACATATCCGATGATGAGAGGTAAGACCAGCCAAGACGTAAAAGTACGTGGCTACATAAGAGCCACGTCATGTCTGGCCCGTACATGCTGTTTTGCGAGCAAGGAATAAAA
>VDFB02068568.1:0-28965 GCA_007258455.2 Sequoia sempervirens
CACTTCATAGAAACCCATTTAATTTTGCAAAGGAGTCAAACTCCACCACCTAGTCCAGACCATCCGCCATTGACAACCCTAACTTCTTTTTTAGAAATTCCACCACCATGGCCAAAATCATCCTGTGCCTCATGAGCTCCATCCCTTTCAAATCCAAAAGGAAAAGGAAGTGTTTAATTGCCTCATCCATTTTATAGAGTAGCTCCAAGTCCACTGGACATGGAATCCCTTTGCCTACTATTGCAACCTTTCAAGTATCCTCTAAACTACTCACCAAGTCCTCATGAAATAGGCACTCCAAGATTACCTTGGCCTCCGCCTTGGGCACATTGACATCTAACAATGAGGCTAAGAAGTGTGAGGATATATAAGCATTATCCTTCACATACTCCCTGAAAAGATGACCTTTCCCTAAGACCATTTCATCGCAACCATGACCAGAGGATCTTTGTCAAGCAAGACGTGCTTGAGCCACTAATCAGTTATTTCTCTAAATGCGGCTTATCTCTCCATTTCCTGCAAGGAAATAGGAGTGTTCGCACCAAATGACTCCAACCCTCCACAAAAATTAAAATTATGAATTTGGAGCATCCAAATGAAGCCATCTTTGGAAGACTCCACAAGCCGAACATAGCCAGACAAACCACACCCCACTTTTAACTTCTCATAAACACTACTGATTGCACTCTACGAACCATCCAGCTAATCCACCCATAAATAACACCCATGACATCTAAGCCCAACTCACTTTGCATGAGCCAAAAATAATTTTGATGTTGGGCAATCTGTCCTTGCATGATCGACCATCCTACACTTCTAGCCTTTAACACAAGGCATGCCTTGAAATGAGAGTTCTCTGCTAGCTAACTTCATTGCATGTACTCACCGTATGCAAATTAGATCGTCGGCTATGCCATCTGTCGACTCATCTACAACCTCTCTGACAACATCCTTTGAATTAACATCTAAACCCCATGTATGAACCATGTCATACTCTACTAATATCCCTTCGCTGATGTGGAGGGTAGCCTACCTAACCACCCACAAGATTTACACTACAATTTTATTAATCACTTTCTTGTCTAGACCATCCACACCCAAATTGGACAAATCAGCAGCTTCCATATTCCCTTCCCTCAAAATATGATTGAACATTACTTGTTCAAAGCCATTAATCCATCCCAAAGAAACCTCAAGCTTCTCCCCTAGCTTCCAGTTTAAAATTTTCCTTGTTCGCAAGGCATTGATGACTAAAGTGGAATCCCCTTCAATTATCACCTTGCTTGCTTTAAGTTCTCTACAAATATTTAATCCCAGGAGTAAGGCTTGAAACTCCACTGCATTGTTTGACCCCTCAGGAAGAGCTACCACCAACGACCCCAACACCTCCCCATTACTATCCCTCACTATACATCCTGCACTAGAGGGTCTAGGGTTACCCTTTGAAGCACCATTGAAATTCAACTTGACCCATCATGGGTCAGGAGGTCTCCATACCACTTTGTTGTGCTCTTTAGCCATTGCCGCACCACCTGCACCCACAAATGCAAGAAACTTGATGCCAAACTAGTTCCTCATTATATGAAAGAATCCCATGCCATGAAATTCAACTCTTTGAAGTTCATCCCTTCAAGCCTTTTGTTAAAGCACTCGAATATAGATGCCTCAATTTTACATTGTAGTTTAGGAATTGACATTTCCTTTTCCTAAAAAATGCTCTTGTTCCTCTCTTTCCAAACTTCCCATAGAACTATCGAGGGACACATCAACCAAAGATCACCAAACAAAGAGTGCCTCAAAGGCACTAGCCATGAATTCAACCATTTAATCAATTTTTTGGGAAAGATAGTTTTCCACAACCATTTGGAGCACAACCAATCCCAAATGACCTATGTGAACTAGCAAGTGAGAAGTAAATGATCCACTATTTCCTCATCACACCTGCATAGTGGACACCTAGAGGGACCATGAAAACCTAGCTTTGAAAATCTGTCCCTTGTCAAAATCTTACTCTGAGCTTCCACCCAAGTAAAAATCCAGCCTTGGGGAGGCATGCTTTATTCTAACATAATTTGATCAAAAGTATTGATTTCACCTGTTCTGAGGACGCTAGAATTGCATAACTTCACTGAATATTCCCCCTTAATTGATGGGTTCCATCAAATTATGTCGTTGCCCTCCCTCTTCCATACTCATCACCCCTTTAAAATCCTCTCAAAAGCTTCCACTTCTTGGTCCTCCAAACCCAACTAGCTAAGTGACTTCCAATGATGGTAACCATCATGAAAGCCAGATTGAACATCAGAGTAGTCCCGAACTTTATCACCCTACCTATTTAGCCTTTTCTTTTACCCAAGCAAGAGAAGGATCTTCTGTAAGAATGGGAAAACCTTCCCATGAATCTTCCCAAAAAAGTTCCTCTTCACCACCTTTGACCTCCCAAGTTAAGTAATCCAAAATGAGATCCCTAACATTATTAATGAAGTTCCAAATGCAAGAGCCATTTGGAAGAGATTTAGCCTTCAAAAAGCAACTTTCTTCATTATCTAGATATTTGGCTCTAACAATTTTAACCCACTTTAACTCCAGACAAGAGTGTATAGTCTAGGCCAGCTTTGCCCCAAGCACCTTATTTTGTAGCATCAAATTTTTCAATACCACGCCATCTTCTTCTCTACATTCACACACTTTTTTTCCATTTGATCAAAGCAAACTTTTTTTGATCCCCACTTCCATTCCAAAAGAAGTCTTTCATTGATTTGTTGATAGCACCCACCAAAAACTGAAGGCACAAAATCATGTAAATTGGAAGGGCTGCAATGACTGATTTTAACATTGTCAATCTTCTTGCCCAAGAAAGCCACCAAATTTTCCATGTAGAGATTTTTTCTTTTACTTTCTCTAAAAAGGAATTCTATGTGCTTACACGCTGAATCCCTTTTTTCAATGGAAGACCTCAATATTTGCAAGACAACACACCTTTTCCGAAACCCAAACACCTTAAAATTTGATTTTCCAACATATTGCTAATGTTAAAGTAAAAACATTTCTAATTAGCGAGATTCAACTCCTGACCAGATGCTAAAGAGTACTTATCCAGAATACCTTTTAACCTCCTAGCTTCTCTAAGCAAAGCAAACCCAAACAACATCATGTCATCAACAAATTGTTGGTGAGTAATATATGAAAGGATACTAGTTACCTAAAGACCCTCAATCCAACCTAAGCATCTTTCCTTAACTAATCACGAACCCAAAGATTCTGCCATAATTATGAAAAGGAATGGGGAGAGTGGATCTCTCAATCTTAAACCCCTCGATGCTAGAAAGAATCCTTCTAGAGAGCCATTCAAAAGAATCAAATACTACAGGCTAGCCACCCAACCAAACAACCAATCAATCCAATCTCTATGAAACTCAAAAGCCTCAAGGACCTTAAATAGAAAATACCAATTTACACGGTTATAGGATTTCTTTATATCCAATTTTAGTAGCATAGCTAGTTTTTTTTGTTTTCTAAACAAAGTGAATGACTTCTTGTGCTATTATTACATCATCTAGGATTGACCTCCCAAGCACAAACCCTGTTTGCTCCTCAAAAATGATGACTAGAAGAAGTTTCTTGAGACAATTTGCAACAACCTTTGCTAGAATTTTATAAAATGTCTTACATAAAGAGATAGGACATAATTCATCCCAAGACTCCAGTTTTTCCTTCTTTGGAATAAGCACTATAAAAGTATTATTTATCTCCCTTAGGATATTCCTTGTGCTCCTTGAATCCTCAATTGCCTCTATTACTTCCAAACCCATAAAATCCCAACATTTCTGAAAGAAGAACACTTGAAAACCATCAAGCCCAGGAGCCTTCTTTGGATTTAAACCAAATGCAGTAGCTTTTATTTCATCTTTCGTGAATTGAGAATTCAATGCCTCCATTTGCAATCCAAAAACTAGAGTAGGAATATTCCTTAGAATTTCATTCTGAGCTCCCAGATTAAATCCCTTCCAATCATTGAGAAGATTGCTAAAATACCCAATTGCAGAATATTTGATTTCTTGAGGATCCTCCAACAAATGACCATTGGGTGCCTTGATACAAGCAATCCTATTAATTTCTTGGAAAACCTTTGCAGAATTATGGAAATATTTTCTATTTTTGTCACCCGCTTTAAGCCAAACCTCTCTTGACTTCTACCTCCAATACCATTCCTCGGCCAACAAATCATTCAATTTTAGAGTCAAATCCTTTTATTTTTTCAAAACATTCATTATCCATTATGTGATTTATAATAACCTTAGCAAGCTTTCCCAATTCAACCTCAGTCTTGGATCTTTCCTCAAAGATATCTTTAAAATAGTCTTTATTCCATTGCTTAAGTTGTTGTTTGACAAACATTAGTTTAGCCACAATATTGAACATCTTCGAGCCACCTGGTTTACACTTCATCCACCAATGTTTGATCATATCTAGAGTTTTTGAGTCCTTGATCCACATTAACTCCAAATTAAAGGGGCAACAAACTGGCCGCTTTTCTCCCTCAATAATTTGACTGGAAAATGATCTGAACCTACCCTTGGATTGGTTTTTCTAACCATGGTAAAAGGGAAGGTACCCAAATTCCCTTTAAAGAAAAATCTATCAAGATTTTTTGCTATACTACAAAAATATTTCCTTCTATTAGTCCAGGTAAAGCTCCTATTTCCAGTTTGCATTTCCACCAGTGAATTTCTCTCCACAAAGTGTTGAAAATATCTTTGGTATTGAAGGACTCTCCCAACCCTCCTTTTTTATTTGTTGACCTTAAGATGGCATTGAAATTCCCCCCCCCCAAAAACCAAAACTCAACCCCTGGATGATTGAGAATTTGATTTAGCTCTTGCCACACTTGTCTTTTTTGCAAACAAGAAGAAGGTCCATAGACATTGACAAGCATAAAATTTAAATTTGAAATTAAACTTCTTACCTGACAAGAAATCCAATGTCGATCGGTTTCAACGACTTCCACTAAAATTTCTTGAGGCCTCCAAATGGTTAGCAAACTTCCTAATGCACCATCCACCCTAACACATGACCATTTCCAAAACTTCAATTTTTTGTTGAACTTTGCCAAATCTTCATCTCCAGGTTTTGTCTCTTGCATAAGGACCAAATATTCTTGACAAGCATCAATGTGGAGCCTAATAAGGCTCCATTTGTTAGGGGAACTGAGGCCCCTGACATTCCACATAAAGACCCTCATTGCTATTTAGGAAGAGTCTCACTTTTCCCTACTTTCATCATGAAGTCAATCTTCTTTTGACCATTTGCTTCTCCATCCCATTTCCGCTTCTCCTAATTTGAGATTCTTCCCCATTTTTTATTCTCATCACAATCTGGAGTAGACTTAAAAAAATCCTTTTGAAAAATTCCTAGCTTGGTCCTAGTCGATTCCAATCTTGAAATTGATTTCCACTTTTTCCTTGATTAAGAACCAAAGCCTTTAGGGTCGTCCACCACTCCAAAAGTCTCATGTTCTAGGAAATCATCTTCCTCCATTTCCCCATCCTCAAGCTCCCATAAACTATTCTTTGCTACTTCAACCAATTCAACTAGTTCTTTGCCGACCTCTATCAAGGAGTTCAACTCCACATTTTGACAATCTTCTCCCAAAATTTCTAAAACTTTTGAAATCTTAACATTCAAGGCCATATTCTTTTCAATTTATTGATCCTCGCCCACTTCCATACCCACCACTTCTTCTTGCAAGGTGTCTACCTCATGGGGACTGCTATCTAGATCCACAACCCTTGGCTAAAGAGCCGAAATGTCTCCTCCCATATTACAATTTGATAAAAGAGGGCTTCTAATCACAACTAGTTTTTCCCTTCTATCCGCCTCTTGAACTTTTGGCTCTAAAAAAGTTTTGGTTTTGGCCACCGACACCACATGCGACAATGAGGCCTCAACCTCCCTTGCTTTACCCACTTTCTAATGAGAGGTTCTACATACCAAAGGACACACCAACAAATGGTTGGTGATGGAATCTATGCTTAGCTTTTGAACCCAACTTCCATAATCAAATATCAATTCGATTTCATCCTAGATATGCCTCACTAGATTGTTTTCTACGCACGGTCTTGACATATGTTGATGCTTCCTTTACATCTTTGCACTCTTCAACACAAACAAAGGTTCCCAAGCATCTCCCAATCTCCTCCAAAATACTAGGCTCCTAATACTCTGACAGAAGCTTAGATAATGTATACCAGTCTTGCACCGTCTCCATTTCATGACTTGAGGGATTGAAGCCCACAACCCACCAATGCAAGTAGAAATTGTAACCATCGAGGACCCAAACGCCATCCACTATTTCGTCCCTCAGCTTTCTAATCGGCCATATGACAAAAAAAAACTATTTTGGAGAATCTTGAATTGAAGCTTTGAGCCCCAATGCTCCTTCCACCATTTGACTAAATAATCCCAGTTAAGGGAAGCTCTGTACTATTTCACAATCATCCCTAGGTTCTCTAGTCTTAGCACCTCCACTTGGAGCTTAACCAAGCTGACTACCAGAGAAGTCCTACCACATGGAATTGCTTTTTCCTTTAAAGGAGTTGAAGCATGAGTCTTTCCTAACTCAAAATCTTCCCTCACCTCCCATTCCATTTGTGACTGCTTTCGCTGCTAAACTTTCTTTGTGTTGTTTGGGTGGCGATTAGGGTTTCTCCCCCATCCATCCTGATCCTCTACCCTTGTATGACCATTGAACCTTTTCTGACCTTAGTCTTGTTGACGAGGTCTTCTAAATTCTTCATTCCTATGAGTGCCTCTAGCATTGTGCCCCTTAGACTTAGGAGCACCCCAGCACTGCCCACGAACATCAACAACTCTACCCACCTGGTTCAGATTCTGACAATTGTTTCTGTGTGGCCTCTCCCACCATGATTCGTTCTATGCCCTGCAACTAACCATTGCAAACCACCATACCCATGTGCCATCTTCTTCAATAAGTAAAATACAAGTTTTAATTCTAAAATTCTTACCAAAAACTCTACCATTAATTAAAAATAATTCACCATTGCCACTTAATTATTTTTGATATTTTTTATTATAGTTATTTTTAAAAATATTTATAACTAGTCGATGCAAATTTAATTAATTAATTTATTAATTATTTTAATCACAACCTCTCATATTTTCTCTATTTTACTTTTTCAATAACTTAAAACTGACTCAAAAAATAAGTACATTCATTGACCCACAATTCTTCAAAAAATAATGTCATTTTTATAAATAGGACAATAAATAGAATAAAAAAATAGATGAAAATAAATTTTGCACTATAACTTTTTATAGTCAAAATAGAAAATCTTGAAAGATTCCATAGTTTATGTCACACTAATAATACTATTTACAATCATCATCCAATAAAATAGTGGATAAATTAATTTTGATATTTTTTTTTATTGTTGCTAATTTTTAAAATATTTTAAATAGTAAATACAAATTTCATTTATTTAATTATTAATTATTTTAACCACAATCTCTCATATATTCTCTATTTGACCTTTTCAATAAATTAAAATTGACTCATAAAAATATAAATTTATTAGCCACAATCCTTTAAATAAAAAATAATGTCATTTTTAACAAATAGGACAACAAATAGAATTAAAAAATGAGGTGAAAATAAGCTTGCACTATTAACATTTTTATAGTCAAAATTAAAAAATGTTAAAAAGATTTTATTGTTTATGTCACACTAATAATACCATTCACACAACTATCATCCAATAGAATGATAGATAAATTAATTTTGACATTTTAAAACAACTTTGAAAAAAAAATACATTACAAAATTTGGTCAAACTATTTTAATTCTATCATCTCATTGGTTCATTTATTATCAACTTATAAAACCTAAGGATGCATTAGTATTCTCTCTGCAACAAGAACTAAAAATATGATGTTTTCTAACTAGAATATTCTTATTCACTATAATTGAATTATGTAAATATCATGTCTTTGATGTTTCAACTGCTCCCAATTTTTCGTGTTTACCAAAAAAATAAAATAAAAATAAAATAACTTAACCCATGATAAATACAGATGCTAAAAGTATGTTTTCTAACCAAAACAATCTCATTTCCCTATTTTTCAATTACTCTCATTTTTCCTGTTTTCCAAATAGAAAAGTACTCTATTAAATAGCTAAACTAATGATAAATGTCAACGGAACGAGTAACATGCTCAACACTGAAATTATGTCTTCTAGAAAGCAGTCTTATTCAATATAATTGGACTGTGTAAAATACTGAATATCATGTATTTGATGTTTCAACTACTCAAATCCCTATTTTTCAACCACTCACAATTTCCCTGTCTTTCAAATAAAAGAAAATTATATTAGCTATCTATATAAGGTGATTGAAGAAGCAGAGTAATCTTCAACTTGGATACAGAATGGTGAAGATCTATGGCCTGCCTCTTTCGATCTGCACAACCAGGGTGTTGGCATGCTGCCATGAAAAGGAGGTCGAGTATGAGCTCGTCCCTGTTAATCTCATGGCAGGGGCCCACAAACAAAAACCTCATCTGGATCTCAACGTAAGTTGTTTTTGCCCCCAAGGGTTTATATGTGATTCCAGTTGCATTTAGTATAAGGCTTATGAATCTTAAAAATTTATATGCAGATGAATGTTTTTTGACACTGGTTTTATTTGTTCTTTTGATCTGTGCAGCCCTTTGGACAGATACCTGCACTTCAAGATGGAGACCTGACCTTATTTGGTGAGGATGTTGCAGTTTTGATTTCTTGCTGGTTGTCAGTGATTTTCTTGGAGAAACCATTTGATTTAATGAAATTTTTAAGACTAATATTTAGGACCTCTTATTGTATATGTGGGATCTCATTTGGTTTAATGAATTGTTAAGACTAAAATTTAGGACTTCCTATTGTATTTGTGAGATCTCTGTTTCTAAACTACTGACAGTTTTTGTGATTATGTCTTTTGGTAAACTCTTTGTTACAGTTCAAGTATTACTCATTTTTTGAGCTCAACTTGTCATCTGTTCGCAGTTTGATTTAGTTTCAATTTATGATATTGTTATCAAGATTCAGACTAAAATTTAGGACTTCCTATTGTATTTGTGAGATCTCTGTTTCTGAACTACTGACAGTTTTTGTGATTATGTCTTTTGGTAAACTCTTTGTTACAGTTCAAGCATTACTCTTTTTTGAGCTTAACTTGTCATCTGTTCGAAGTTTGATTTAATTTCAACTTATGGTATTGTTATCAGGATTCAACCGTGTAGTCTTTTGATTCAAACTCATTGACCTATGTTTCATGAGTAGTGGTTCACAAGAACCCATCTCTCATGATAATGAATGGTCCACTTAATGGCTCTAGGAAAATTCAGTGCCAGCAATTTACAACCGAAAATTAATTGCCAACAATTCACCGCAGGAAAATTCACCACCAGCAATTCATTGTCATGGAAAATTAACTGTATTAACGCTTTTTAATATTAATGCGGTTAAATTTTCGGGGCAATGAATTGCTAGTGGTGAATTTTACTTTTGGTGAATTTGTCATGGCAGTGAATTTTTCCGCGGTGAATTTCCCCATGGTGTGCTGGTGGTGAATTTGCCGTATGCCCCACTTAACACTTATTGCATCAGGTGATACTCATAGAGGTGAAACATTGGGCCTTCCTCGCAGATCACCCATCCCAGTAGGGTCAATCTTCTTTATATGAAATTGGCTTTAATGCTGCTTGGGTTTATAATTAGGAGTTTTAGAATGTTATTCTTTCACAGATATGCAATTTTTTACAGTTTATGATATTAAAATCAATTGTTTTTGGATTTGACTGAGTGATCTTGATTTTTTGGATCGAATTTCATGATTTTTCTTCTCTTGCTTTCTGTTTTCTGATGATGGACCATAGAATTTGATGCAAAATGTAAAGAAGAAAACTCGCACAATCATATCCAGAAACAATTCATGCTTTAATGCTGCTTGAGTTTATTATTAAGAGTTTAGAATGGTATTTCTTTGCAGACGTGTAATTTCTACAGTCTATGATATTAGAATGAATTGTTTCTGGATTTGACTGCGTGATCTTGACTTTTAGGATCAAACTTCATAATTTCTCTTCGCTTGCTTTCTGTTTTCTGATAATAGATCATAAAATTTATTTCGAAATATAGAAGAAGAAAACTCACACAGCCAAATCCAAAAACAATTCATTCTAATGATATCTCCTCCCAAACTGATGATCCGATTCAATTGAACAAATATCAAGGTAAACATACGCTGTTTTCATAATCTGTCAACCTTTTTCTCCTTTTAACATCGATCCATTCAAAGTTGCCCTTCAGGTCTTAAGAAATTATAATTAAGTAAAGCCATACGGCTACCAAAGTTAGGCCAGGAGGTTCCTTATATGCATTCATTTTCTTGGAACAGAGTCGAGGGCAATCACAAGGTATCTGAGCAAGAAGCAGCAAGGAAAAGGCCCGGAGCTGTTAGGAGGTACACTGGCAGAGCAGGCCATGGTGGACGTGTGGTGTAATGTGGAGGCACACCATTTCAGTGCACCCAGCACTGCAGTTGTGCTACAGACTGTCATACTCCCAATTAGAGGAGGAAAGACAGACGAGGAGATAGTTAAGACCAACGTGGAGAAGCTGAGCGGCGTGTTAGATGTGTATGAAGAGAGGCTGGCTAAAAACAACTACTTGGCAGGGGATTTTTTCAGCCTGGCAGACCTTCACCATCTGCCATATATTTACTACTTATTAGGGTTGATGGTCAATGCATGGTGGGAACGCATCTCAAACCGACCTGCCTGGCAGAAGGTGGCACAAAACATGAAAAGATAAACACGCTTTTATTAGAGCTTTGACTGAATGGTTTAAAATGTTGTCATCACTCAATAGCAGGAGACTATCACGTTCTATGGAAATAAAAACTAGTATAATATCTTAAATAAATAAATAAAATGGGTGTGTTTATATGAGAAGACTTATTGGTTCTTGCCTTCCTCAGAAACAATTGGTGACAAAATAAATTAATAAGATGTTAGAAAAAGATTTGTTTTAAAATATCAAAATTGCTATTGGATAATAGTTGTGATGTAAGCTATAGAATTTTTCATCTTTTTTAATTTTGACTATAAAAATGTTAATAGTGTAAATTTATTTTCATGACACTTTTTAATTATATTTATTGTCTTTTTAATAAATGATACTATTTTTTATTAATATGAGATATCGTGATTAAAATAATTCATAATAAAATAAATAAAATTTACATTTATTAGTTTAAAATATGATAACAATTAACAATATGAAAATCAATATTTAATAAAGGATAATGAATAATTATATATTTTTAATCTATTACTTCATAATTACTCAAAAAATGCTATATTTGTAAATTTAAAGTTAAATACATTCATGTTCAAATTTAATTATTAAATTTCATCATATTTAGAGCTTTAATTCTCATTTGAGAGTGCCTCTCTTTGATTATCATTTGCAACACAAATCTAACTTTTGTGGAATTGTTTGGTTCTTTTATTTTTAACTTTTAAACATTATTTAAAAATACAAGCATGAAAGTAATTAACAATTTTATTTCTAGTATGTGAAGTGATTTAATAAAATTTTATTATATTAGTATTAACAATAATTCAATTCATCTATCATTAAACATTTTACTGATAAATTTATTTATTTTATATGAATACATAAATTTTAATTTTCAATTAAAAATAGTATTTATATAAAGCATAATAGTTATGTCGATAAAAAATGATAAATAGAAAGATCTCAATAACAATGAAAAGGATATAGATAACAATTCATAAAGCTTAAAAAGACACATTAAATCTTATAAACAACATCCAATATTAGCATTAGTGCATTGTAGTTTGAAAATATTGTTGCAATCTCACTCAAAATGGTACATGGATTAAATATATGATTATTATTTATTTTATTTTTTGATCATAGGACACATTAATGTTTAATTATAAATTTTAAAGCTTCAAGATGCTATCATTTTCTTAAAGGGTTTACATCATGCTATTTAATTGGGCCTTTACACAATATCTATTAAGATAATCATGAAACAAAATGTCAATTCATCTTAGTATTTTGAAATTTTAAAATATTTTTCATTTTGACTATAAAAATGCTAATAGTACAAACTTATTTTGTCTCTTTTTAATTATATTTATTGTCTTTTTGATAAATGGCATTATTTTTTATTTAAAAGGTTGAGACCAATACAATTTTTTAATCATATTTTGAATCAATCTCAATTTATTGAAAAGATGAAATAGAGAAAAAATAAAATATTGTGATTAAAATAAGTAAAATAAAATAAATAAAATTTACATCTATTAATTTAAAATATTTTAATAATTAACAATAAGAAAATCAATATTTAATAAAGAATAAAGAATAATGAAAAATTATATATTTTTAATCTATTTTATATTTGGGGTGGAGGGTCTAGCTCGAATGGCTAAAGCATCTTGTTGCAAGCAAGAGGTCATGAGTTCTAGTCTCTCCTTTGTCCTTGTGGTACTAGAGCATCACATGACGATGCATTGCCTTAGATGACACATTGCTTCTAGTTTATATATATCAAAAGACACACTCATGCTTATAAACATCAAATAATAGTGATAAATATATGATTGCACTACAATTTATATACATCAAAAGACACCAATCCTTATAAACATCAAATAATAGTGATAAATATATGATTATTATTTATAATTTTTTATTGGTGATATGTTTTAACTTACATGTCTAAGTTCTTTTTAATTTCTAGGAAAAAAACATTCATAGGCCTTAAAAAGACACACTAATTCTTATAAGCATCAAATAATAGTGATATCGATGCATTGTAGTTTGACAAATTAATAATTGGCAGTGGGTGGGTGCACCCAATCATTTAGGTTTAGTGATATATTTTAACTTACATGTCTAAGTTCTTATTAATTTCTAAAAAAAAATATTTACCTAAATAAATGTTGTAGCAATAGGTTGTTGATATCACTCAAAAGGGTTAGATTAAATATATGATTATTAATTATAATTTTTAATGGTGATATGTTTTAACTTACATGCCTAAGTTCTTATTAATTTATAGAAAAAGAATTTACTTAAATAATTTTTGTAGCAATAGGTTGTTGATGAACCACAAATTTTTTTAGGATAAGGGCTCTCTTGCACTTCTAGGGTTTTGCACCTAAAAGGAGAAAGGTACCCCACAAAAATTGGGGATTCACTCAAGAATAATGCTAATATGATTGAAATATGTCTAAATGGAATGCCCTAAATGCAAATAACTGATAAAAGAGATGAATTATTAATGCAAAACTAATGAAATACAAATTGTTTGAAAACACATTATGATATGTAGAAAGACAGATTAAATGCAATATAGAATAAGATAGAAAGGATAAACAAAATGAGTGCACTTGGAAACTGACAGAGGATGAAATGAAGACTGCAGATGTCTGAAAATTCTAGAAATTCTATTTTTCTGGCCAACTGGGACACTTACGCCAAGCTGAGTGACTGAGTCCTAGATCTGAGAAACTATTCTGGATCCCCTTTCAACCAAATGGGTATCTAGATCTACAAAAAAAATTGACAAACATGTGCAGTGGGACTAATTCGCAACTGTTGGTGACATAGTCCACTTTGACTTTTCTAAAAATCCAAAAATGGAAACATAAGCCCTTAGTCTACACTTTGTACATTCTTGTTGAAACATGGATCTGATTATGCAAAAACACCTACAAAACACAATATAATTTGGTTTCTAATGGGGGGTTTTCCTTGGTCAAACCCCTAGTTGGTATTTAAATCTTGAAAAGATAACGAAATCTGCATAAAACCTTAGGCTTAAGTGTGTCTAAGACTAGGATTTATCTAAAACAAGATGCAACCCTATTCTATCATGCAAGAATAAGATGCACAAATGAAACTATAATGATGCAAGACTCATTCCAAGAGACCCTAAATCACATTAGAAATGAATATTAATTACATGCAAACCTTCCTTAGGCTAAAAATAGAGAAAAAATGGAAGATGGAATCACTTTGAAAACAAGTCCTTAGGCTTGATTTGATGGCTAGTTGAATCTCCTCAACCTAGATTTCTCCATGATTCTCCATAGAAATCCATAATCAACCCTTTTAAATGTGACATCTTGGACAAAAAGTGAGCTTGAAGACCTACAAAAATCCTAGCTTTCTACCCTAAAGCTTCAACTTTGTTGTAGATAGATTAATAAATCTTCTTTTGAAAAATATTCAACACTTGATTCTTGAATATGTTTGTTGAAATGACTAAATGTTGTGAAAAATGACCTAAAAAAATATATTTATAGGCATTCAAACTTAATTATTCATTATTTTGACTTCGCAGGCCAACATCCTTAAGAAATTTGAATTAATTCAGTTGTTTTCCCACTCAAAATTGAAAAATCCCCCAAAAGGTACTAAGTCGCTACCCTGGGAAACTTAGTCCCACCAAGGGTTTTTGAGGTCAGATTTTTAGAATTTCAATGATTTGAATGTTGCTTGTTGAGATTTGTATGATTTATGGGTGGAATAAGCCTCAAGGTCCAAAATAATGAGTCTTAGGGGCCTATAAATGGTAAATTTAAGGAATGATTATGCAAGGGTGCCAAAATAGGTCCAAATTAAGTACAAGATTGCCTCTTTCTTCAAGAGTATACAATTTTTTGCGACACAGTTGATATCACTCAAAATGGTATAGATTAAATATATGATTATTATCTATAATTTTTTAATGCCACATGAGATATTAATATTTAATTATAAATTGGAAAGCTTGGAAATGCTACCATTTTCTAAGAGGTTTTACATCCCTATCTAATTGGGCCTCAACCCAATACTTATCTTAAAGATAATCATAAAGACAGATGTTAATTCATCTTAGTGTTTAGTGTGAATCTATTAGTTAGAGAAAAAACTATTCTTTAATAGGAAGCCTCATATTTATGAGGCATCATACTTCTCACCATAACTAAAGGAAAACCATTATCTCATCATGTCCTCCTAAATTCCATCATAAAGAGGTTAGTGATTGAAGAAAGAAAGAAATTCTTTTACTCCTTGAAATTTCTCCCAATAGGAAACTTAAGCACGATATAATTTCTAATCAAGATTAATCTTGATAATCAAAAAATATACTTTTGGATGATGTTGGTGCCTTCTTAAGTAAGACCATAACAGAGAAAAATATTTTCAAGTATGTGATGACTCCACTCTATTTCTTATAAAAAATCCTATACAATAAAACACATGAAATTGAAAATAAATTATTAAGACGTATATGTACAAATGAGTTCACATCCTATAAAGTGATAAAAAATCAAGATACTCACTACAAAATAATGGGTGTAGTTTAAAACATTTGAAATTATATTGTAGAAAAGAAAACTCTTCTTCTACTATCATTTGAACAAATCAATTACAATTATATTATAGATTTAAAAATTATTAGAAAATTAGCAACACTTGAACCAAAGATGAATTGGTCACCAAGAGGGTTGGTAGCTCAATGGGTAGAGAAACCTAACAAAAAATGGGAGATTCTTGGTTCAAATCTTGGCTATTAATCTAGATGAGAATTTTAATTTGGTATTAGAGCCTAGGTTAGTAGAGCCAAGCCAAGAAGCATTTGTAGTGTGGCTCAAGGGGTGTGTTGGAATATGAACCAGACTTGAACCAAAGATGGAACAATCACCAAGAGGGATGTTAGCTCAATGGTAGATCACCCCAATAGGAAATGGAGGTCCTACATTTGATTACTAACTAGTCCATGAAAGGTTTAACAAAAACAAAACATTATGACCACTAGAAAGAGACTATAAATATGACACAAGTATTATATTTAAAAATATGTGATATTGAAACCTTACAATTATGCGTAGATGCATCCTTATACTCATTCTTTTAATTATAAATTTGATAACCCTCTTTACTTCTACACTTTAACTACATAAACCCCATTTCCCAGGCTCCCTCTTAAAATCTTTAACCAAGTTTATAACTATTCAACCAAAAAAATCTCCAAAAAGGCTTGATCTTGATAAAATGGCCAAGTTAAGATGGGAACTCCACTACTTAATCTCTTTGGTGATTAATTCCATTTATTAAATTATTACAAAAAATGAAAACTAATTAAAAATAATAATAATCAAACAAAAAAGAATGTAATTTTAGAGGACTTATGTACCCATTAGTTGAGAATCCCAATATGAGATGAGGGTAAGTGCACAAAGATGAGGGGCCAAAAAGGGGTCTTAAGTGACCACTTTTTTTTTTTTGAAAATCAAGAAATAGTGACCTTGGATGAAAAATTGAGGATAGTTACACTCAAAATTATAAGATGCAACAAAAAAAAGGACCATAGAGCTTCAAATGTACTTTCTATACTAGAATTTTTTTTTTTGAAAATGGTTGAGATTAAGGGGTTGAAACAAGTTACCCATGCATATTGGTCCTGATTTTTTCAAAAAATAAAGATAGCATCTATTGTGGGTAAGTCAAAAGGTTAAATTTTTTTAGTATTTTTAAAATCGATTTAGTGAGAAATTAGCTAACAACATTTATTGCAGTCTCAATTTTTTTTATAATTTTTTATGAATTTTCAAAGTGGACACAGTTTGAAATTTTTTTTGACTATGCTAACCCTATAATTTTTGAAAACTAATCAAAAATCATTTTTTTTTTGAATATGTGTAGAATAGAGCCATTTTTATAAAAATGTAATTTATTTGAAATTTCAATGAATGGATAAAAATGAATTAAAAAATACCAAACAATGGTTTTTGACAAAAAACAGATACACCAACAAAAGAAATTAAAGATGAAAGCCTTAATATAGTCAAAATGTGAAAAAATTACATCATTAAATAGCTAAGAGAGAGCTTAACATTACCCAAGTGTTTGTTTTACTTGAACTTGAAACAAGTACAAACCTAATGGTTAGCATGAACGAGATTATGTAAAATTTTGTAGAATATGTTGAAACACATTTTTGGGCATTGGGAAGGAAATCCGAGCCTTTTGGTTGGAAATCTAAGGAAAATCAAAGTCAAAGTCTTGTAGATTCCCAAAGTTGGACAAAACGTGAGTGCATTATAACATGCTCACATTATGTCTTAGCCTTGACATAACGTGAGTATGTTATAATGCATGATATTATGTCTCACTTGAAATTATTTTTGTGTACAAGTTTTTTAAATGTACATTTTATGAATGTATGTATGCATGCATGTATGTATGTATGTATGTATGTATGTATTCTTCTATGTATGTATGTATGTATGCATGCATGTATTTATGTATGTATGTATGTATGTATGTATGTATTTATTTTTGTATGTATGTATGTATGTATGTATGTTTGCATGTATGCTTATGTGTATGTATGTTTGTATGCCTAAATGTACTTATACACATGTTTGTATGCATTTTTGTATTTATGTACATATATGTATGAATGTATGTATTTATTGTGGCATCCATTTCCTTAGAGCGAGTATTCAAAATTAGGAACGATACCAAAGTTGATTTTAAAAGTAACAAATTTATACACCAAAATGGTCAACTTGAAGCTCTAAAGTATAAGGTTTAGGGTATTAGGCTAAGGTTTCATGGTATAGGCATGAGGGTTTAGGGTTTAAGGTATATGGTTGAGGGTTGAGGGATAGTGTTGAGGGTTGAGGGCATATGGTTAAGTGTATAGGCTATAGGGATTAGGGTTTAGGATATTAGATATAGGGTTAAGGGTTTAAAGTTTAGGGTAAATTAGGGTACAAGGTTGAATGTATGTTTAGGGTTTAAGTATGGAGTTGAGGGTTGAAGGATTACAATTGAGGGTATAAAGTTAAGTTTATAGGCTATATAGGGATTGGGGTTAAGGATATTGGGTATAGGTTTTGGGGTATGGATTGAGGGTTGAGGGTATAATGCATAGGGTTAAGGGTTGAGAGTGTAGGTTTTAGGGTTTAAGTATAGTTTTGAGGGACAATGTTCAAGGTTTATGGTATATGGTTGAGAGTATAGGGTATATGGATGAGGGTTGAGGGTGTAGGTTTTAGGGTTTAAGGTATAGGGTTGAGGTTTGAGGGATCTTGTGTTTAGGGATGAGAGCATAGAGTTAAGTATATAGGGTATAGGGATTGAGGATATAAGGCATAAGGTGAAGGGTTGGGAGTTTATGGTTTAAGGTTTAAGTATAGTGTTGAGGAACAATGTTCATGGTTTAGTGTATAAGGTTAGGGGTATAGGGTATATGAATGAGGTTTGAGGGTGTATATTTTAGTGTTTAATGTATAGGGTTGAGGGTTGAGGGTGTAGGGTTTTAGTGTTTAAGTTATAGGGTTGAGGATTGAGGGTGTAGGGTATAGGGTATAGGGTATACTATTTAAAGTTGAGGGATAATGTTCAAGGATGAGTGCATAATTTTATGTGTTTATAGTTTATGGATTAGGGTAAATGTGATATTCAGTATAGGGTAAATAGGGTATGGGTTTTTGATATAAGGCATAAGGTTAGGGGTTTAGAGTGTAGGGTTTAGGGTTTAAGTATAGGGTTGAAGGTTGAGGGACAATTTTGAAGGTTTAGGACCATATAAGAGTGAGGGTATAAGGTATAGGGATGAGGGTTAAGGGTGTAGGGTTTAGGGTTGAAGGTATAGGGTTGATGGTTGAGGGATTAGAGCTTAAGTATAGAGTTAAGGGTACAAGGTATAGGGTCAAGGGTTTACGATTGAGGGATAATGTTCAACCTATTGAGTGTATATGATTAAGTGTGTAGGGTATATAGATTAGGGCTTAGGATACTGGTTTTAGAGTTTAGGGTATGGGTTGAGGGAATAAGGCATAGGTTTAAGGTTTGAGATTATATGATTTAGGTTTTAAGTATAGGGTTGATGGTCAATGTTCAAGGTTAAGGGTACATGGCATAGGGATGAGGGTTAAGGGTTTAAGGCATAGGGTTGAGGGTTGAGGTATTATGGCTTAGGTATAGGGTTAAGGGTATAAGGTATATGGTAGAGGGTTGAGGGTTTACATTTGAGGGATTAAGTATTGAGTTTAAGTATAGGGTTGAGGGACAATATTTTGGGTTTAGGGTATAAGGGTGAGGGTATAGGGTATAGGGATGAGGGTTGAGGTTGTAGGGTTTAGGGTTTAAGGTAAGGGTTGAGCGTTGAGGGATTACCTAGCTTAACTAATAGGTTAAGGGTATAGGATAGAGGGTTGAGGTTTTATAGTTAAGGGATAATGTTTAGCTTGTTAAGTGTAAAAGATTAAGAATGTAAGGTATAGGAATTAGGATTTATGATATTAGGTTTAAGGTTTACAGTATGGATTGAGGCTATAAGGCGTAGGGTGAATAGTCGAGAGTGTATGGTTTAGCGTTTAAATATAGGGTTGAGGGATAATATTTAGGGTTTAGGGTATAAGGGTGAGGTTATAGGGTGTAGGGATAAGGGTCGAGTTGTAGGGTTCAATGTTTAAGGTATAGGGTTGAGGGTTTATAGTTGAGGGATAATGTTCAAGGTTGAGTGTTTAAGGTATAGGGTTTGAGGTTTAAGGTTGAGGGTATAAGGCATAAGGATTCAAGGATCGAGGGATTAGAGCTTAAGTATAAGGTTGAGGGTATAGGGTATAGGGTACAGGGTTGAGGGTTGAGGGATAATGTTCAAGGTTGAGTGTCCAAGGTTAATTTTACATAGGGTATATGTCCAATAGGGTTTAAGATATTGGGTTGACTTATTAGGGCTTAAGTATACAGTTGAGGGTTGAGGTTGTAGGGTGTAGGGTGTAGGGTTTAAGGTTGTGGGTTGTGGGTTTAATGTATAGGGTTGAGGGATTAGAGTTGAGGGTTTAGTGTATAGTTTTGAGGGTTGAGGGATTAGGGTTGAGGGTCTAATGTATAGGGCAGAGGGTTTAGGGTTGAGGGATTAGGGTTGAGAGTTAAGGGAATAGGGTTGAGGGTTGAGGGATTAGGGTTGAGGGTTGAGGGATTAGGGTTTAAGGTCGAGGGTTGCAGGTTGAGGGTCGAGGGTCAAGGGTTGAGGGTTGAGGGTTTAAGGGTTGAGGGTTGAGGGTGGAGGGTTTAAGAGTTTTGGGTTGAGGGATTAGGGTTTAAGGTATAGGGTTGAGGGGTTAATGTACAGGGTAGAGGGTTGAGGGTTTACATATTAGGATTTAAAGTTTGAGGGTTTAAGGGTTTAGGGTTTAAGTGTTTAGGGTTGAGGTTTGAGTATTTAGGGATAGGAATTAGGGTTTAGGGTTTAGGGTTTAGGGTTTAGGGTTTAGGGTTTAGGGTTGAGGGATTACGGTTTAAGGGTTGAGGGTTTATTGTATAGGGTAGAGGGTTGATGGTTGAGGGTTTAAGGGTTGAGAGATTAGTATTGGGAAAATATGTCTCAACCTTGTAATTATATAAAGGTTATGTTTGATAGGAAATATATATATGTATATATATGTATTTCCTACTTACACTGATAGTTGTAATATATGATGGAAGCAAGGGGATGAGTGAGATACATGTAAAGAATTTTTTGTTAACTTTTTTAGAAACTCCTAAAATGGCTGACATAAATTAAATAAATGATACATTGTAAATATATACCATTAATTATTAGGTTTTAGATCTAATTGTGAATATTTTGTTGGCCTATCTTTCCCTAGAAAGTAACCCTAATTTATGAGGGCATTGGACTATGATCGTAGACGGAAATGTATTATGAGAGTTTGATAGCAATCGTGTTGTCTCTGAATCTCTGGTTGGTGATACTCTCATGAGAAGCTTGCTTTGCAAGTATATTGTAATCTTTGTGATTTCTAAATAATATATTGGGTGGCTTTTGGAGTGTGGGGGTTTTCTCCCAAAAGGGTTTTCCCCACGTAAATCATTGTGTTCTGGTATGCATGATAATTATGTTTAAGTTTCTATAACTATTAAAGATCTATAAATTTTTTACATTATTCTCCTCTCAAGATTAGTGTAGGAAGTTGTTACACTACCTTAGCTTCCTTACAAGTGGTATTAGAACCCGATCCCCTTTGGTTTCAGTTGTGGGTTGTTGGGTTTTTGGACTAATCTAGGTTTGAGTGGGAGCTTGTGTAGAAGATAGTTTGTAACCTTATTGCAAGAATTTTTAGATGGCAAGTTCATCAAGGAGAGTAGAGGTGGATAAATTTTTTGGAAATAATTTTGAAATGTGGAAGTTGAAGATGGAGGATGTGTTGATAGATCGAGATCCATGGGATGTTGTTCATGAGAATGTTTCAAGGCCTACAAATCCTACTCAGGTTGCTCAATATGATGTTATGGATAGTAAAACCAAGGATCTAATCGGATTGTGTTTGGTAGACTCTTTTTAATTAATTTCCATGAGAAATCTACACAAGAATTATGGAAGAAGCTTGGTAAGATGTATCAATCCAAATATCTAGTGAACAAGATTTTATTGAGGAAGAAGTTTTATTCCTTGAGAATGGAAGAGGGTGGACAAATCACAAACCACCTAAAAGCATTCAATATGTTGGTGGCTCAATTGGAATCAATAGGTGCCAAAATGGATGAGGAGGAGAAATGCCAAATATTGCTTTGTTCCTTGCCTGATTCATGGGATTATCTTGTTATGGCTATTGGGAGTACTTCTATAATTTTGAAGACTAAAGATGTTGTGGGTTCTTTTCTTTCTAAAGAGATGAGGAGGAAGGTATCTATCATTGCCAAGGAGGCCTTGAATGTCCATGGAATACCTAAGGAAAAAGGCAAGAAAAATGAGAGGCATGACAAATCCAAGTCTAGGGGAAGATCTAAATCTCCTAGAAAGTCCAAAGTTATTTTTTGGAACTACAATAAGCCTGGACATTTTTGTAAGGAATGCAAAGAAGAAAAGAATAAAAAGAAGAAATTTGATTGTGATTTTGAGTTTGAGAAGGAATATGGTGACACATTCATTGCATCTTTCACAACTCATGTAGGTAATGATGCATGGTTAATTGATTCAGGTGCATCTTTTCATATGACCTTTAATAGAGATTAGTTTTTTGAATATGAAAATTTTTATGGAGGTAAGGTGTACTTGGGTGATGATTCTCATTTAGACATTGTTGTTCATGGTAAAGTTAAAATCAAGTTTACTGATGGTAGAATAAAAAGGATTAATGGTGTGTTGCATATCCCTAGTTTAGCACAAAATTTGTTATCTGTGAGCAAACTAATAGATGTGGGTGTGGAGGTCTAGTATTTTCTAATGCAAGATGTAAGATGGTTAGAGGTGCAATGGTGATTGCTAGAGGTGTCAGATACAAAACATTGTATAAGCTCAATGCATGTACTATTGAGTGCAATAGCACTTTTGTGAAAAACAATTTTGTGGAAGAAGTGAGGGTTTCACCTTCAATAGATGGTCATAGATTTTTGGTACCCAAGGGTGTTGTTTCTTTTGAATCAAAGTTACTTGCAGAGAAAACTATGTTATGGAACTAGAGACTTGGCCACATTGGAGAAAATGGTCTAAGGACCTTGAAAAATAAAAACCTTGTTGAAGCTTTGTTTGATTATAACCTTGAATTCAAATTATGTCAACATTGCATTTATGGAAAACAAAATCACGTTCATTTTTACTTGAGTTCTCATAAATATTATGGTGTATTGGATCTTATTCATTATGATGTGTTTGGTCCTATAGATGTCCCTTCGGTTGGTAAATCCACATATTATGTTTCATTTATTGATGATTATATTAGAAGGACATGGGCATACTTTCTAACGAGTAAATCTAAAGTTTCCAATCGATATAAAGAATTTAAAGCAATGGTTGAGTTGCAGAATAGAAAAAAAATAAAATGCTTGAGGACTAATAATGGTGGTGAATTTTTCTCTAATGATTTTGATAGATTTTGTAAATATTTGGGTATTCATAGATAGAAGACAACTCTGTATTTTGCACATCATAATGGAGTTACATAAATAATGAACATGGAACTGATGGAGAAGGCCAGGAGTATGTTAAGTGGTGTTGGCCTAGAACAAAGTTTTTGGGTTGAAGCTATTTCCACTACCAGTTACATGATTTATAGGTATTCTACAATAGCTCTTATTGATAAGACACCTATAGATGCATGGTCGGGTCATAATGCTTCATTAAGACATCTTAGAGTTTTTGCTTGCGAGGCATATGTACATGTTTCAAAGGAGAAGCAAAAAAATTTGGAGAACAAGGCTATAAAATGTATCTTGATTAGATATAGTTATGGTGTGAAAGGATACAAGCTTTGAGATCTTGTTGAATAAAAGGTAATATATAGTAGAAGTGTTATTTTTATAGAACCTAAGCTTTCTTCTGTTACATTGTAGCCATAAATAAGTAAATAGGAAGACGTGATTCAATTTCTTTCTACACCTGAGAAAGTTGAATCAAGGCCCATGGATAGACAAGAAGTTGAGGAGAGCTCATCTATCTTTGAATCTTCAGAAGAGGAGGAAGAACCTTCAACTCAACTTGTTTGTAGGTCTACAAGGCATAAAAAACCACCTTAAAGGTATACACCTGATGATTGAAGATGTATTTTTTCTTTCAATACTAAAATGGATGAACCAAAATTTGTAGAAGAGGCATTAAATATGAATGATGCAAAATCTTGAAAGATTGTTATGGATGAAGAAATAACATCTTTGAAAAAAAATGACACATGGGATCTTGTACCATTGGGTGAAGGATGAAAACTTGTTGGTTGCAAATGGTTGTTCAAGAAAAATATTGCTTTAGATGGAGGTTTTGAGATGCACAAAGAAAGGTTGGTTGCAAAAGGTTACTCTAAAGTTGAGGGTGTCAATTATGGTGAGATATTCTCTCTTGTTGCAAAAATGACATCCATTAGATTTTTTCTTTCTATTGCTACTGCTTATGATTTATAGGTTGAGAAAATGGATGTGAAAATTGCTTTCCTGTATGGTGACTTAGAGGATGATATTTATATGACACAACCAGAGCACTACATGGTGAAAGGTAAAAGTAAATTAGTTTACAAATTGAAGAAATCTTTGTATGGCTTAAAACAAAGTCTTAGGATGTGGTACCAAAAATTTGATACATATTTGTTGAGTTTTGGATTTGAGCATTCTATATCAAATCATTGTGTTTATTATAAAACTAATGACGACCATTTCCTATTTATTGCATTATATGTTGATGATATGTTATTTATTGGCAAAGGGAAAGGTATGATTTCATAATTGAAATCTCAACTTTCTTCTAAATTTTAAATGAAAGAACTTGGTGTAGCTAGACACATTCTTTGGATGAAAATTAAAAGAGATAGAGATAATAGAAATCTATGGCTTGGCCAAAGTAATCATGTCAATTCAATTTTACATAGATTTAACATGCATGATTGTAGACCATTATGTGTTCCCTTTTCTTTTGGAACAAAGTTATCTATTGCATATTGTCCAACATCCCCATTGGAAATGGAATACATGAGTAGAGTGCCTTACCAGAGTGCAATTGGAAGTTTGATACATATGTTATGGTTTTTACTAGACTAGACATTGCCCAAGTAGTGGGAGTTCTTTCCAGATATATGTCTAATCCTAGTAGAGTTTATTGGGATATAGTTAAAAGTGTCTTCAAATATTTATGTGGTACCTTAGACTATTCCCTATGTTATCATAGTAATGTGATTAAAGACATGATATTTCCCTTGATATTCATGGTTATGTTGATTTAGACTAGGCAAGTGATATTAATAGCAGATGATCCACCAATACTTTTTTGTTTACTTTATTTGGTGGTGCAATTAGTTGGATGAGTAAGCGGTGGTTGTGGTTTCTTTTTCCACTATTGAAGCAAAGTATATGGCAGCTACTCATGCTTGTAACGAAGCCATTTGGCTTAAGAGATTATGTTCAGCTTTTGGAATAAAACAAGGTGCAATGAAAATTTATTGTGACAGTCAAAGTGCGATATGTCTAGCTAAGAACATGACATTTCATGCCAAGACCAAGCATATTGATGTACAATATCATTTTGTTCGAGATATGGTCGAAGATGGTAGGGTGAAGTTGGTTAAGGTAGAGAATTTGATGAATGTTGTTGATTCTTTAACTAAGTCTATGAGCATAGAGACGTTCAAAGACTATGGGCCTTTCAAACCCTAGTAATTAAGAGACAATGTTTACTCTACCAATTGCTCTTACAAGGTGTTTGACAAGTGGGGGATTTGTTGGAAAAATATGTCTCATCCTTGAAATTATATAAAGGTTATTGTTGATAGGATATATATATGAATATATATATTTCCTAGTCACATAGATAGGTGTAATATACAATGGTAGCAAGGGGAGGAATGGGATGCGTGTAAAGAATTTTTATTTGAATTTTTCAAGAAACTCGTAAAATGACCAACATACATTAAATAAATGATACATTGCAAATCTAGACCATTAATTATTAGGTTTTATATCTAATGGTGGATTTTTTTTAGCTTGTCTTGCCTTGGAAAGTAACCCTATTTTATGAGGGCATTGTACTATGATTGTAGAAGGTGATGTATTTTGAGAGTCTAATAGCAATCGTGTTGTCTCTGAATCTCTGGTTGGTGATATTCTTTTGAGAATCTTTCCCTACAAGTATATTGTAATCTTT
The DNA here is from genome assembly GCA_007258455.2 of Sequoia sempervirens. Lineage (NCBI taxonomy): Eukaryota > Viridiplantae > Streptophyta > Pinopsida > Cupressales > Cupressaceae > Sequoia > Sequoia sempervirens. Next base: position 25,728 of record VDFB02068568.1, read on the forward strand.
GTGATTTTTGAATAATATATTGGGTGGATTTTGGAGTGGGGTTTTTTTCTCTTGGAATGGTTTTCCCCATGTAAATCACTATGTTGTGGTATGCATGATATTTATGTTTATTTTTTTTTAAGTTTCTATAACTATTAAATATCTCTAATTATTTTGCATTATTCTCCTCTCAATCTGATCAGTGTAGGAAGTTGTTCCACTACCTTAGCTTCCTTATAATTAGGGTATAATGGTTGATGGTTTAAGGGTTGAGGGTTGAGAGATTAGGGTTGAGGGTTTAATGTATAGGGTAGAGGGTAGAGGATTGAGCAATGAGGGTTGAGAGTTGAGGGTTGAGGATTGTGGGATTAGAATTTAAGGTATAAGGTTGAGGGATTAGGGTTGATTTTTTAATGTATAGGGTATAGGGTAGAGGGTAGAGACTTTAAGGGTTGATGGATTAGGGTTTAAGGGTTGAGGGTTGAGGGATTATGGTTTAAGGTATAGGGTTGAGAGTTTAAGGCTTGAAAATTGACTATTCATTGTCACTATGGTTCATTGTATGGATTATCCTAATGAATGGATTATGCTCTACCCTTTGTGTTTGACTAGTGACTAGTTTTCTTTTGTTGTTTTTTCATTGGTATTAGCTCAAGAAATATACCCATCTCTACTGCTATATCCACCTTTTCTATTACACTTTGAATAGACTGTTATGAATTGCAAGATTGATGTATCCATTGTAAATTGTCCCTTAATTCACTTTGAATGGACTGTTATCTTGCAAGATTGATGTATCCATGTCAACATTCACACTTTTTGAAAAATATGAATCATTTGCAATAACTATATTATTTTTTGTCTTCATTTTATTCTTGATATTTTTAAGATTCTACTCTAATGCATTCTCTATCACACTAACAACTTATTCCTTCATAATTGAAAGGTTAATATTTAGGTTCTAACCAAGTTGATGAGTAGTAGCAACACCTAGCACTGGGGAATGATTATGTTCTCCTTCTTGTGAAATGATAGACCCCTTTTTGCTTCCCCTTAACACGATTTTGTGCATCCAGTGTAAAGTTGCAAGGTGACACATTTTTGTGTTCTATTCATATGTAATGCAATCAAATCCATAGTTCCAACATATCTAGATGGGTAGGTTTATGCTAGGCAAGGTCCTATTTTGTACCCCAACATGCCAAAATGTTCCAAGCTACATTGTACCAATGATTTCTTTTAAGAGACTAAAGTGCAAAAAAGTAATAATCTATGATGAGCTCTTTCTTAGAAACCATGCAACTTACTACCATTCCATCTAGAGGTATAGGGTCATATAGGGAACCTCTACAATAACCTCTCTCAGGTTTTTATATCTCCAATCCATTTTCCCATGGTGATGAGTTTTTAGTTGATGGAAAAAATGTCAGATGCATGTAGTGTAAAGTTTCAAGGTGGTGTAATTTTTTTTTCTTCTTCTATTCATCATGCAACCAAACCAACAATTACAACATGTCTAGATAGATAGTTTTACGCTAGGCAAGGTCTTGTTTCACACCCCCAACATGCCAACATGTTCCAAGCTACATTGCACTGATAATTTCTCTAAAGAGACCAAAGTACAAAATAGCAACAAACTTTGATGAGCTCTTTCTCATAAACTATGGCACTTACAACTATTCCATCTAAAGGTATAGTGTCATGTAGGGCCCCTCTACAATAACATCTCTCAATTTTTTATATCTCTAATCTATCCACCTGTGGTGATGAGTTTTGAGTTGATGGAAAAAGCGTCAGATGCATGCAGTGTAAAGTTACAGGGTGGCATACTTTTTGTTCTATTTTTCATGAAACCAAATTGACAGTTCCACACATCCATATGGGTAGGTTTATGCTAGGAAAGGTCCTATTTCACACCCCAACACATAAAAATGTTCCAGGATACATTGCACTAATGATTTATCTTAAGAGATCAAAGTGTGAAAAAGAAGGAAATTTTGATGTGCTCTTTATTGAAAATTTTGGCACTTATTAATGGAAGAATAAGGGTATGTGCAGGATCATCATAAAAAAAATAGGCCCTTAAGTGGCAAAAAATTCAGAAAAATCAGTGTTAGGCAACTTGACATAAAAATTTGAATAAGTTATCTACATTATTTCAAAAATATGTAAGAATAGAATTTGTAGAAAATTGAATGTAGTTTCTAAACTAGGTTTATTTAAAAATAAATAAAATCTATTTGGTGAAAATTTGAAATTTCAATGCAGTAGTACTTAAATTTTAGGGAAAAAATAAGAAGTGGGTGTATGTCTAACCACCCTAACCATAATAAAATGATAATATTTTTTTATAAGATTTTATATATAAGTAGAGGACTCATGTCCGAATGTGATTCATATTTTTTTGTAATTTTTTTCCAAGTAAATAATTAATTATGATTTTTTTATTACAACTTTTAAAAAATATAAAACCTCGTATGTTTGACCACCTTAACATGGTCAAAACTTCATGAAATTTAATTTTTCTTTTTTTAATCCTATATTATGTGAAGCATAGAATGTGGCGCATGTTTCCGATTCAAAAAATGTGATACCGTTTGAAAGTTATAGATGTTTTTCAATTAACCTATCAATCAAGACTTTAGTTGTAATTATAATAGAAAATGAATAATAATTATTTATTAAAGTATAATTTATATTGGTGAGAAACTAAGAATCTCCTCTAAAAACCTTTTTTGTTTCATCAATTCTGGGGAAAAAAAAATTTGTCAACCACATACCCTAAAAATACCCATAATATTGCCACTTTTTGGCCCATCATGATCCTACACATTCCCATAAGGATTTTTTCATTGATGCATTTGTTGGAAACATGAGCATGTGGGATGAGCACAAGTTGTATAGTTATGCAGTTCAATGTTGTCATTGATGTCAACATTGTATTTCAATATGAAGACCATTGTGCAGATCAATTTGTATAGCTTGAGAATGTTTGAGGATGCTAAAATTGACATCAACTAGAAACAACTAAATTTTAATACACACATTTTAATATTTATTTGAAAACATATATATCAAAATTAAAAAATATATCCATACCCTAAAGTTTCAAGTTATAAATACACACAAAAAAGTTTAAGGAAAAAAAAAATACTATATAAAGATTAATGTCTCATGTAACTTCATTTTTTAGCATTTTATTAGCATATATTATAGTGTTAATTTATAAAATACTATATTCAATTTTTTTGAATATTTT
>VDFB02068569.1:0-22861 GCA_007258455.2 Sequoia sempervirens
GAAACATTAATAAACCTATGATCTCCTAATTAAATGCATTAATAAATTTACCACAGACAAAATTTATCTAAAGTATTTTTTAGCCATTAACTTTCTGAAACAATAATATGTGAGAAAGTAGAACTTCATTGAAACAGAAAGACAGTAGCATAGATTCAACACTATTTCAGGAGAGTAATTAGGAAGGGGTATACTTAGCTCTCGAATCGATGGGGAAGATATTTCTCTTAAATCATGGAAATCTATCTACCTCTTTTCCCTGCATCCTCATCTTTGACTGGATTTTTACCTAGCTGTGTGAAGCTCCCAAATGAGGTACTCAACTCTTGCTCGTCTCTATCCTCTAATTCGCAGGTCTAGACTTTCAAAAAAATCTCCTCCTACACTTGTCTCCTCTTTGTGCATGGCTTTCGTTGACATACAAGCTCCTCACAAAATTTTGGAGAGGTTTATCCCTTGGAAGGGTGCATCCTAACATTTTTTTAAGAACTTATTAGTTAATGATGTGTATTTTACAAATTTGAGATTGATTGTTATCAGCATTGGGATGAATTATAAAGCAAAATCATATAGAATTAGTCTCTTTTTCCTGCTAAGTAAATATGTGTTAATCCCTTTCAAGGATCTGGTGCACCTATTTGGAGGCACAGGGAACAAGAAATTAAATATCTAAGTATATTTCAAAAGTCAAATATTAGCATATAGCTTTCTTTGGGAAGATTAGTACAACAAGATCCATTTCTCCCCATTGATACGAGATCTTTAGTCATAAGGTATCAGACAATTCAGTCGATGATTCAATATCAATAACATACTAATAACATCCAAAGCTATTTTTCAGCTCTAATAATAGTTGTCAATTGAATTGGACCATATGTACTTGGAGTATCCCCTACAATAGGATTTTATTAGTCTAGCCATAAAAAATACCTTATATTTTCATGTATGTCTAGTAGGGAACTTGTAACTACAACATATGACAAAAAAATGCCTACGGTTATGCTTTGATGGATGTCCCTTCAGATATATGATGTAGTGCACATTATTATAGTGCAAGCCTATTTTTCAATTTTTTTCATTTAGCATCACCAATATTCTCCACAAGAACATTGTCCCTGTTTAAAATGATGGAAATGGTTCAAATCTCTTAGAACAATTTCTCTTGCAACAATCTTGGAGATGAATTTAGATGCAATGTGAAAATTAGAACATACTCGAAGGTTCTTAAAAACTCTAATTGTTGAACCAGGGGCCATGTTTAACAGACCAAATGCAATTGCTAACTTTTCACTATGGTGGTAAATAAATGATTCTTTTTTCTTCTATTCCACAACATTAGGTAAAAGTATTGAATTTGGAAATACCTTGCTGCCTTCATTTTCCAGGCCAATTTCTCCAATTTTGCATAGCTCTCCAATGTTTGTGGATGTAATTTGTCTCCTACAGATTTTTAATTGATTTACCTTCTTGTTGTGTTTGGACTTACTTTTGTAAACTTGCAATATACAATGCACTTTTATTATGTCTGAATTAAGACTAATAGTAATTTTGTTGGTTGTATTAAGGCACAACTTCATTCATGGTGGAAAAGGCAGACCTTGTTGCTCATATCAGATGGAATGTTGCATATAAAGGAAGAAAGATTATAGTTGGGTTATTGTTGATTGCATTGAAGGAGAGAGCTTCATATACGGGACACGATCAATACTCTCCTTCTTGGATTCTACACATTACAGCTTGCTCCAAGAAGATTTCCCATGTTGTAGATGTTTTAAGAGATGAAAGGGGCATGTGCTCTCATTGAAGGGCTTCAAGCATGCATTTCCATCATTGTAGAAGTTTTTCAGAGAAGTTTCTTTCTTGCAATCATTTTTGTGCAATATTGTAAATCAGATTTTAAGTTTTGTGACTGAAAATAAAAATTGTAATACTCTATTTCTAAGTTGTAATTAGAACACCTTTCTTTTATTAATACAGTTCACCGATTTTTCCTTCTCAATGGCTTTATTTTTGTGTGCAATTTGTTACATCCCTTACATTGAGAATATGTGATTAGTTATGCATCTTGAATGCGATGTTAGTTACAAGTAACTGCTTTCATGTGAATGTGAAATTGAGAATGCAATAGTTGTTTTATTTATCACAACTGTAACGTCAACAATCTTTTAATATGCAAGTCATTTTCTTGTTCATGTGAAATTGAAAGTGATTATGAAATTATAATTAAATATTCATATAGCCATTGAGAACGATCTAACCATAATACTTGTCAGTGGATGCAAGATTGTCGACGCCTTGACGAAAAAGGAAATATCATCAGGGAGAGGTTGTGGTTAATAGAGGATTGAAATGATCAATTTCCAAGAGTTGGTGTATGACAGTGAATCGTGATCATAACTTGGCCATGAGTAATACAATTTAATTTAATTTAATTATTTTCTATGTAAGCCAATTAAATATATATATATAAAATAATAATTACCTTTAGGGAATTTTAGATGGTTAATTAAATATCAAATTATTAATAAAAGGATATTAAATAAATACCATCGGTTTAATTTGGAACCTTTGAATGGTTCTATATTGAATGGAATTGCTTTTGATTTGGGGTGTTGGTGTTTTGGAGGAGAATTATCATTCGTTTGTGACGAGGGAGCAAACCCAAGACACATAATAACACTCACAAAATAGAGAATAATATTTTATTCAAAAATATGGAACTCTTACATGCAGAGGACCTCAAATCCTCAAGCTCTGTGATACATGCAAATTACAAACTTACAGAAAATTACCCAGATTCCCCTTTCGCAGCATGTGAACTTCTTTTCCCCAAAAAGTTACACAAAAATTAGAAACTAGCCCATAAATAGCCCTTTTTCGGTTTGGAACCAAAAACAACATTCAAGATATGAGTTTTAGTGGTTTGGCACCAAAATTACAATTTGAAATTCAAATTTAAATTCACATTCAAAAATTAGCACATTTCTAATATATGCACCAACTTCCGACAGCCATAACTTTTAATCCAACCGTCAGATCTTCAATGATAATACCTTTTCGGAAAGCTCTCGAAAAGATGATGTTCCACAAAGTAGGCCTATGATTGACTACTTTGGCATTTCTACAAATTTTTGGGCCCATCCGGAACCATTTAGTGCCTCAAACCGGACTCGAAAGGTTTTTTAGGGTAAAAAAATAGAAAAGCAGTTTTGAAAGTTGGAAACTATTATTCAATGAAAAGGGTATCCAGAAATGCAAAAACATCAACAGAAAGCAAAAAATAGGAACAAAATGGAAATCATCTTTTTGGGTGATGCAAGATTGCCCTCACACCACTAGATGCTCCTGCATCGGACACCCAGGGTAATTTGAGAAGTGACCCCGTCACGTCTCAGATGGTTGAGGAAAACCCAAATGGTCAACCTCTACCTTAGATAGCCAAGATGAATCTTCAACAGGCCTTCCTCTCCACTTCACCAAATATTCTTCATATTGTCTGTTTCTAGTACTCCTTCCCACATGGCTATCCATGATTTCTTCAATCTGCTCCTTCTTTGAAGTAGGTGATGGAATACCATATTGTTCTATTGTTGGTACTTCCTCTGTGCCACCTTCATGATACTGTCAAATCTGAAATATTGAACAGGGAAATATTGACTCCATCCAGTAACTCTACCTCTTATGCATTCCCTGACTCATGCCTCTTCACAATTTTATAGGGACCGAATTTCTTCATCTCCAATTTATTATAGGTTCCCACTTGAAACCTTTCTTTCCTCAAGTGGACCATCACTTCATCACCAATCTGAAACTCCTTATACCTCCTCTTCTGATCTGCCTTAGCCTTATACTGCATATTCATCTTGTTAATGTGTTCTCTTACCTTCTCATGTATATCCTTGATGTGTTCTGCAAAATCTTAGAAACCCGTATAGTCTTCTTCTCTTGGTCCCATCTTCGTCGATTCTAGAAGCGGTCCTAAGGGCTACCTCCATACACAATCTGGAATGGTGATCTACTAGTACTTCTATTGACAGAATTGTTGTAAGAAAATTCTGCCTGGGGTAAGATCAAGTCCCATCCCTTAGGTTTATCTCCTACCAAGCATCTCAGTAGGTTACCTAGACTTCTATTCACAACTTTAATGCGCCCATGGGTTTGTGGATGATTGTGCGGAAGCCGAACTATCTAATATTTTCAGCTTCTTCCACAAGGTCCTCCAAAAGTATCAACAAATTTTGTGTCCTGATTTGAGACAATACTCTTTGGCAAACCATGTAGTCTCACCGCCTCTTTAAAGAACAAGTCAACAATTTGGACTGCATCATGAGTCTTCTGACATGGAATGAAATGTGCCATCTTTGAAAACCTATCAACCACTAAAATTACTGAATCATTCCTTCTCTGTGTCCTTGGAAAACAAAGAACAAAGTTCATACTTATACCCTCCTATGGCCTCTCTAGTATAGGTAAGGGCTAATACAACCTTATATTCTGGCTCACTCCTTTAGCCATCTGACATACCCTACAACTCTACACAAACTTCTTCACATCCTGTGATAATTGAGGCCAATAATAATGCTCACTGATAATGGCAATGGTCTTATCTCAGCAAAATGTCGCCATTCTGTGCCCGTGGCTTCTCCTTTATCGGAGTTCTCCTCATGGAGACTCCTTGGAATACTGAATTGACACCTTAGAAAAACTGACATGCCATCCTAGATTATGAAATCCGGCCACTTCATCCACATCAATTGTAGCGGGTTCCTTGCAAGCTTTCAGAAAGCTTCTACAAAATCCGGGGATCTTAGGGATACAATATCTTGAGTTCATTAGACGGCCGCTTCAATGCATCTCTGTCAACAATGTTTTCCTCCTACTTAAGGCATCTGCAACCCTATTTGACTTGCCATTCCTATGCTTTAAAACAAAGGTATAACTTTGCAAAAATTCTACCCATTTCATATGCCTTTGATTTAACTTTCCCTGACTACTCAGATACTATAATGCTTGATGATCGATAAACAAAAACAAATTCCTTGGTAACAAATATAATGTCTCCATTTCTTTGTGGTTGAACTATTACATGTAAAATTCACGATCATATAAAAGTACTTTCTCTTTACATCATTTAACTTTTCACTGAAATAGGAAATGGGCTTGCTTTCTTGGCTCAACACTGCTCCAATGGCACAACCACTGGCATCACAATCCACCTGAAACACCTTGTTGAAATCTGGGAGGGCTAGAACAGGTTGCTCTGTCACCTTCTGCTTCAACAGTTCAAAACTTTTTTCTGCTCCATTGCTCCACTTGAATTCTTTTCTATCCCTCTCATTGTTTCAGTCAAAGAATTAGCATAAATACTCTTCAGGATTTCTAATGAACTTTTTATAAAAACTGGCCAAGCCATGGAAAGATTTCACCTTAGTAGCAGTTCTTGGGGTAGGCCATTCTAGAATAGCCTTCACCTTCTCTGGGTCCATCTTGAGACCTTATGCGGAGACAAGAAACCCCAAGTACACTAACTCCTAAAACTACACTTCTTGAGGATTACTCAACAATTTTTTTTCTTCTCTCAACTTTTCAAAGACTCTCTGAATGTCATCAAATGCTCACTTAGGGACTTCTTGAATATTAAAATATAGAATCTAAGTACACAATGACAAAATTTCCCGAAGCTCTTTAGTACCTCGTTCATGAGCCGCATGAATGTGCTCGGTGCATTGGTTAGCCCAAAAGGCATGACTAACCACTCGTACATGCCCTCTTTGGTCTTGAAGGCGATCTTCCATTCATCTCCCTCTCGAATCCGGATCTGGTGATATCCACTCTTCAGATTAATCTTTGTGAAGTACTGAGCTCCACTCAAACAGTCCATCAGGTCATCCATCCTTGGCAGGGGAAATCTGTACTTGATTGTTATCTTGTTTATGGCTCGGGAATTTGTACACATCCTACACTCCCCATCCTTCTTTAGTGCTAGTACTTTCTGATGCGCATGAACTAGACTCTTTAGAATCAAGCTCTTTCTCAACAAGTCTTAGACATGCGTTCAACTCCTCATTTTCTGCAGGAGTCATTATGTGAGCGGCCTTATTTGGCAAACTGGCTCCAGGGATCAAGTCAATCTAATGACTGATCTTCCTCACTGGTGGTAAACCCTCAAGTACGTTATCAGAAATAATCTCCTAAAACTCATCCAATAGTCTAAACCTGGTACCCCTACTCTTTCACCTTCCTTATCCATTCTAGGAATCGATACCATAACACATGTACACTCATGTTTCATGCCCGTACCTAAAGAGGCCTAACTATCAACAAAATAAATTCTAGCACTCTTGCATACCTTTTCTTCGTCCTTCTTCAGGGGTTTTAACTTATGACAAACCCCATCCTTCATCAAGGAATAAGTGTTTGCATGGCCATCATGTACAACATGCCTATCAAATTTCCACAGCCTCCCCAACAACATGTGACATGCATCCATGGGGATGATATCACAGAGTACCTCATCATGATAGCTTCTGATCTTGAACTTCACCAAGCACTGCTCATTGACCAAAACTTTGTGGTCTTTCTGCAACCAGACAATCCGATATGGGTGTGGATGCCTTTCCCTTTTCAGCTTCAACTTTGTAACCATCTCTTCTGACACCAAACTATCGGTGCTCCCACTATCAATAATAACTTCACAGCATTTTTCTTCACACTTGCACCTTGTGCGGAATAGATTCTTCCTATGTTCTAGCTCCTTCTCTTAAGTCACTAGGGCTCTTCTAACCACTAGGGCTCCTCCCCTTTCTGCATCATCGAGATAGCTGGTGAGCCTCCTCATCTACATGTGCAACCCTTCCACGGCCTTCTGGCCTTTTGTCTGTCCTTCCTTGGTGTTGTGGACATTCATAGGCTCGATGCCCTTCTTCACCACAATGGAAACAAGTTCCTCTGAAGCCACCTCTTCCAGGTCCTAACCAGATCTTCCTCGTCCTCTACCTCTTTGATCACCACTATTTTGATCACGAGGGCGATAGAAGTTATCATTCCTCTGGCTTCGACTGGTACCCACATCTTCATTTTTCCTTTCATCCTCATTTCGGCTCCTAGAAGATCTTCCACTACCCCTTCTCCTTTGACCTCCTCGGCCTTTTTGCTTGCTGTCAAATCTTTTGTTCAGCTTCTCCTCAACTTTCAGAGAAAACTGGTATGCATCCTCAATGGTGGTCATTCTGACTAGGCTTAGCTCCTCTTGAATGCTTGGTCGTAACCCATTAAGATAACGGGCTACCTTCTCCTTGTTGGCCTCTACATGGCCTGTTCTGATGATCATTTTGTGAAAATATTCTATGTATTCTTTCACAGATCTACTTCCTTGCCTCAACCCTTGCAGTTTCTTCAGCAGATCTAACTCATAGTCCACTGGTATGAACTACTTCTTCAGTTTCTCCACCATGCGATCCCAAATACTGATCTTTCCTTTTCCTCTTTGATTTCTCTCCAACTAGACCTCTTTCCACCAAATATTGGCATGGCCCTTCAGCTTTGTTTTTGCAAACTTAACTCGATCTGGGTCCTCTACTTCTTCATACTCAAAATATTCTTCTAGCTTGTTGATCCAGTCGATCAACTCTTCTGGGTTTAGACTTCCGGAATAACTGGGGACTTCTATTCTGGGTCTTCTTCCGATCTTCAAAATAGCCCTAATTAGCCGCATTTGATCTCGATCAATAGCTTCTTCTTCCTCTTCTACATCTATATCTTCCACCTCTTCTTCATCCTCGGTTTCTCCTCTCCTTCTCGGGTCTAATCCTCTTCTCATTTGTTCTTGCAATGCATCAATTTGTCTCTGGAGGGCTCTGAAACCCTCAGCCGCAACTAGATCTCTTCCACCAGCATTTCTGCCACCTCTAACACCACCACACCTACTAGGAATCACTCTTGGAGGCATCCTGAATACCTCAAACCCACAACCATGGTCCTGGTGCGAACTGCCTCACGATCGATGATCTATCCACATGCTCAAGAAAACTCGCTATGATACCACCTAACGAGGGAGAAAACCCGAGACACAGAATAACACTCACAAAATAGAGAATAATATTTTATTCAAAAATATGGAAGTTCTCTTACATGGAGAGGACCTCAAATACTCAAGCTCTGTGATACATGCAAATTACAGACTTACAAAAAATTACCTAGATTCCCCTTTCGCAACATGCGAACTTCTTTTCCCCAAAAAGTTACACAAAAATTAGAAACTAGCCCATAAATAGCCCTTTTTTGGTTTGGAACCAAAAACAACATTCGAGATATGAGTTTTGGTAGTTTGGCACCAAAATTACAATTTGAAATTCAAATTTAAATTCACATTCAAAAATTAGCACATTTCTAAAATATGCACCAACTTCCGACAGCCATAACTTTTAATCTGACTGTTGGGTCTTCAATGATAATACCTTTTCGAAAAGCTCTCGAAAAGATGATGTTCCACAAAGTAGGCCTATGGTTGACTACTTTGGCATTTCCGTAAATTTTTGGGCCCATCTAGAACCGTTTAGTGTCTCAAACTGGACTCAGAAGGTTTTTCAGGGCAAAAAAATAGAAAAGCAATTTTGAAAGTTGGAAACTATTATTCGATGAAAAGAGTATCCAGAAATGCAAAAACATCAACAAAAAGCAAACAACAGGAACAAAATGGAAATCAGCTTTTTGGGTGATGCAAGATTTCCCTCACACCACTGGATGCTCCTGCATCAGTTTGACACCCTCTCATGATGGAAATGCCCAAGATCATGGGCAGACGAAGAGATTCTTGGCAGGGTGTGTAGTTTATGGGAAAGACTTTGGTTTCCTCTCATGAATTCCTCTTCATTCTCTTTTTGGGGCAGAGTACTCTGAGTCAGGGCTTGGCTTTCATTGGAATGCAATTGTGGTGTCGACATCCTTGTTTTGGGTCTTACTTTCAATTGGTTTCCCATTTTTACAATCATCTATCTTAACTTCTGTTGCCATTCATTTTTCACCCGCATTCTAGTTCTTAAGAAACTTTCTTGGTTATTGTGTTCTTCTGCATCAAACTTAATCCAACATCTCTGTCTCCTTCCATACACTTTGGCGTCATCTTAGTCTACATTTTTCCTCCATCTGTGGAAGTTGTGAAGATTAAATATGTTATTCAAATTGCAAATCTTTTCTCGTGAGGTAGGATTACAAATCTTGGAACTGTGTCTCCTATGATGGTGGTTTGCAAATGTATTCTCTAGAGGATTAGAGTTTGAAGTTTCCAATTCGAATAATCATCTCAAGCACGTATGAGTCTTTAAGTATTAACCTTGTTACATAACATTTTTAAATCAAATGAATTATCTTGTTTATGATTTGTCATAATGAAAATTTGTGCCAAATTGAGATAGAAATAGTTTTGATTCTGTTGAGGAATGATTTATAATGGATTACAAAGTAAAATCGAAGCTTTCATCTTTCCTTGACTAGGATTCTTTATCAATCTAGTTTCTTTCTGTTGCTTTAGCTCTATTATCGTCATCTCTACCAGGTCTAAGCTCTATTTTATCCTCTTCATTTAAATTATCTTAAACAACCTGAGAGGAGCCAATTTCATTTTTCCTCTTACATTTTCTTTAACTTACGAACTTTACTTGGAACTCGAATCTGACCAGTATGATAGCATTTTCTTGAGTTTCGAAGAGAATATCAAATTGAGAAAACTTGAACGAAGAACATAATATGAGTTCTCCCATAATTAAAAGGTTATGCCTATGATTCCTTGAGAGGAATATTTCGGTTGAACCAATTAATCTTTTCCTCATCTCTATAAATCTAAAAGAATAAGTTCTCTGATTAAAGACCCCTATTGCAAGATGAAACTTGGAATATATATATATATATAATAAGAAATGAAAACTTAACTTGAAATAATAATTTAAATCTTGAGACAAATGTAACCATGTCGAGCAAGGGTGAGAGCGCTGACAGTACAGGAGTGTCAGTAATGTTAAAGAAATCCTTGGCCAAGGTACGATGCTAGATTTAGCATCTGTCAGCCATCAAGTACTGGATGTATCGATGATTAGAGTAATCTTCTAGTTGGGAGGTACCCATAGTGAAGGTTTGATCAAGAGATACAGGTCCTTGATACCAAGCTCAGAAGCATGTCAATTGAATGATCTTTGTTGATTACCCTCATGAAGGGACGAGTTCCTTCAATTGAAGGAACACAGGAGACCAGTAAGTCTTCAGATGGGAGGTAAAGCCCCTAATGATATCTCTTTTTCCATGATGACAGTGTCAAGATCAAATGCTTCAAATTCTTAACTATAAACTCTTGAAACCTTTCTCTCTCTTAAAATATCTGAAATGATTACTTAGCATAAAATTGCTTGGTTTTAATTTTATTTGGAAGCAATGAAAAGTTAGTTAAAGTTCATTTGTATTTCTATTTTTGAAAATCAGTTAGACGTTTCTTTTCAATTGAAACTGAAAATTAGAAGTTAGTTAAAGAATTGAATGTTATGGATCTTTTTATTTGAAAAATTCTTTTCGTTAAAATTGCAAAAAGGAAACCCTAGTTCAAAACAAGTTAGTTGCTTCTTCAACTGAAAGTAGTTAGTTGGTTTCCTTTCTTAACTGTAGGACTATTAGAGTATTACACAATTAATTATTGATGTGTATTTATGTGTTTTATACTTAAATCCTCAAATATCAATCAATTAAAATGACTAACTATACTACTAATTAACATCAATTAATAATTAAATTGACTAAATATACTACCAATTGACAGAAATCAGTGAATAGTGAATAAAAATGACTAAATAAGTGACTAGTTAAATATATTAGAGAGAAAAAAATGACTAAATAAGTGACTAGATTGCAACAATCAATGACTAAATATATTAGTGGAAAAAATGAAAAAAATGACTAAATAAGTGACCAAATTACAAGAATGAATGACTAAATCAACGACTAAATATACTACCAAATCGATCAATTAAAAAAACCAATAAATGACTAAAAATGGTTTAGGAATCAATCTGGTCGTATTATATATGACTGGAAATAAACTACTAATGGTCACATGACCAAGTTTAGTCATTTATAAGTAGTTTTTATTAGTTTATTTTAGTAGTTTATTGTTGTTTCTGTACTAGTGGCTGATTATTAGTTTGGTGCTTCTTGGTATAGGTTTACATGTGTTTTTTAGAGTTGGACTTTGATGGTGATAGGTACACAGGTTGTCCTTGGTTTTGAGGACATGGTTTGACATAAGTGGAGACTTGGAGTCGTGTATGCGTGATAGTTAAGTGTAGGTACAATGTTGGCTATGATTATGGTGTCATGGATATGCAAGTACATTTAAGCATTGCCACGACATGATCATGTATGTGATTGTTTGGTGGTGACTTGGTTTGGTGTTAGGAGGTTTTTCTTATCTCCTTGATGCTTGTATGGTTCTTTGGCTACATGGTTACTCATTTGTGGACATGTTTGGCAAATCAAATCTGTGGTTGATTTGGTGTTTCAGTCTTGATGTCTACAGGATTATCTTCTTTGATAGCTTAGTTTGTAGATTACTAAAGTGATGATGATTTTGTGGGTATGTGCAGGATCATGATGGGCCAAAAAGTGGCGATATAATGAGTATGTGTAAGGTATGTGGCTGACGACTTTTTTTTTACCCAAAATTGATGAAATGAAAAGGGTTTTTAACGGATTCTCAGCTTTCCACCCATATAAATTACATTTTACTTTTGAATTCAATGAATAATTATTCATTTTCTATTTTAAATTATGACTAAAGTCTTAATTGATATAGGTTAATTAAAAAAAATCTATCCTTCAAATGGTATCATATGTTTTGAATCCAAACATGCATCACATTTTTATGCTTTGTACAATTATAGGACTAAAAAAATGGATTTTATGAAGTTTTGACCAAGTTAAGGTGGTTAAACAGTTACAGTTTTATAGTTTTTAAAAGTTGTAATAAAATTTACAATTAATTATTTACTTGGAAAAAAAAATTACAAAAAATATGCATCACATCCGCATGATGCCTCTACTTACATCAAAATCTTATAAAAAAATATTATGATTTGGGTGAAGCCACAATAGTGGTTTACAATTTTGATGGAGGAAGGAAAACTGAGAAAAAATAACCCCATGGCAAAAAAAATGGTTTTAGGGGTATGAATGAACATACAAGTTCAGTCGAACCCAAAATGGGTTCAACCGAACTAGGGTTCAAGTGAACATTCATTCGAACCCAAAATGGGTTCGATCGAACTAGGGTTCAAGCGAACCCCTTAATTACTAGGCCCACATTTTCTGCCCAAAAAAAAAAGAAAAATGCATATTGAAGAGGGTTCAAATGAACCCTAGTTCGAACGAACCCCTAGGGGTTTGAATGAAGCCCCCTAATTCCTCATTCTCCCCCTGCAACACAAAAAAAACCTAAGTTTTTATGCTTTGAAGCTAAGTTTTAACATGAAAATGGAGGATTCTTCACAAACTCAACTGGAATTAGGTAGTCCTCAGAACGAGCTATCCAATGAATATAATTTTAATATGTTTTGGTTTTATTATGGATTTGTTTTTTTAGTTTTATTAAACACAGGTTTTTCATCAAAAATGAAGGTCTCTATTCTGCACATGTGGAAAAATAGTAGATTATAAAAATAAAAAAAAATATGAGTGCACTAGATATTGAAGTTTTGATTCAAAAAAAAAAAAAATTGAATTTTGATATATACAAAGCGTTATTGTACTATATACGAATTCTAATTGGTTTGACTTGAAAACTTGATTAAAGAAAAAATATTCAATAAAAAACCATCTAACCAAGTGGAAGCACTAGATATCAGAGTTACAAATCTAAATTAAAAGAATTAGAATTTTATCCTTCATGGAAAAAAAGTTATGTGTTATATGGTGTAAGCGTCACCTTTTAAAAATGTTGTTTTGAAAAACCATTTTTAGGTGGGAGATGGAAAAAGAAGCGATGGTTCAAAAATTTTGAAAAAAATATTTTAGAATCTACAAAAAAATGTGACGAGACTCTAGCTTACATCATCTTCAAATTCATCATGGTTTAGCCACTATAGGTTCCTGGATGTGAAGATTTAGTTAAAAATAATAATTTTAGTGTCCAATTTGGCCAAAAATTGTAAACCACTATTGTGATATCACCCTTTTATTGTGGTTAGGGTGGTCAGATAGACACCTACTTCTTATTTTTTCCCTAAAATTTAAATACTATTGTGCATTGAAATTTCAAATTTTCACCAAATAGATTTAAAAAATAAAAAATAAACCTAGTAGTTTAGAAACTACATTCAATTTGCTACAGATTCTATTCTTACATATTTTTTAAATAATATAGATAACTTATTCAAATTTTTATGTCAAATTGCCTAACTTTGATTTTTCTAAATTTTTTGCCACTTAAGGGCCTATTTTTTCCATGATTATCCTACACATACCCTTGCATTTTTTAGTTATTGGATTTATGAGTTATGTGATTGGTAGGTATGTGTAGCCTATTTATTGTAGTGGGTTGAATCAAATGTGGACTATCTATATCTACTAGGTTTGATTCATTGTTGTTGCAAACTTTGTTAGTTGGCCTTGTCTATGGTCATTTTTGCATTGGTATGTTGCTTTGTGATGAGAGGATGGATGGTTAGAGTACCTAATTAGTTGTTTCATGAGACTTGTAGCATGTGGTTTTATCACTATGTCATGATAGCTTGGTACATTCATTGGTTATACACTTTTAGTGGGAGCTTTTGAAATTGATTATTTGACGGTGTTGGATTGGTTTGTGATGGTTTGATGGTGGTTGTATGTATCTTCTTGGTTTGGAGATCTTGGTTTCACTTGTTCTCTAGAGTTGCTAGTATTACAGTTGAGTGTGTGTGGACCTGGATGATCTTCATGGAGGAGATGGTTATCTTCATGTGATTGGAGATGTGGTTTCTTAGTTTAGAGTGTGTTTGATATTATGTCATGCTTTACCCTCGATACTAGCTTATACTTTTGGCATGATATGGGTTCACTTGACACCAAGATGTATTTGTTGTTGCATGTGATATACTAGGAGGAGATGGTTAGATCGTGATGTCATAACAGGTTCCTAATTTTGTAGTTGGAGCTTTGACATTGATCTTGGAAGTTCTCTTTGTATTGAGTACATTGATAATTTCTTGATTACTTCATGATGGTGATATGTTGCATTTGAAGTTTGGAATGTATTGACCAGTTACAAGTGCTCATGGATACTTGGAGATGTGAGTGAGGTTAGATTTCTTTTGTGATTAGAGACATTCTCTTGAGACAGTTACTCTTTGGAGGTTTCAGCAAGAAGACAGAGGAGTCTTCACCTAGATATGGATGTAAGTTCATGATGGACCAATAGAGGAGATTGTTCTTGGAGTGAGTCATGATGACTTGGTTATCCTAGAGGAGCATTCTCATTCCCCACTCTTGGTCTACTCAGCAGTTTATCATTTTAGAGGTATTTTCCCATTATTTCTTTCAGATGTGTTATGTTTCATGCCTTGATTTATCATGGGAATGAGTTGATTTGTGCTGATTAATTTTGGAGACTAATTTGAGGAATTTTTAGCATTATTTTATATTGCTTTATCTTTCATAGATATGGATCTTGAGCTACGGATGGTTAGTTTTGGAGGATTCATTTTGAGGGATGTTTAGCATGGTTATATCTTTGTGTATTTGAGTTTATGTTATCATTCATTAATGAGGAGTTTAGGAGATGGTTAATGGCTGATTTCTAGATTTGGGAATGGTTACTTTGAGTTTGATCTTCTTGGTTAAAGATGCTTACATCCATGATGTTATTATTACATGATTCATATGTTGTTTGATCTAAGAGATTGAGCATTGGTTTGGGTTTTGTTGAGGTTTCTCATATGGTGTTGTTAGAAGATCATAATTGATAGAGCATTGCACCTTTGAGGTCTTGGTAGGACATATCATGGTTCACAGGTTTTCTATTTTCATTATATGGTTCCTTCTTGGAGGTTCATGTTTATATGATTTGGGAGGATGGTGGAAACATATTGTAAGAGATTATGTAGCTATTTGGGTTGCATGTGTGGATCATTTTTATGGTTCTTGGTACTTCATTTTTTTATTATTTAGCACACCTTGATATAGTGTTGATTGGTAGACTTGATATGCTTTGACATTACCCATGTAGTGGGAGTTTGTGGATATGTATGTTCTTCATTGATAGGTTTGATACAGGGAGCTTGTGATTATGGTTTATGAGATGCATATGTTGTTGGCATGAGTTTACTGATGTTATTGATACCTAGGAGGTATTGATGGTTGGATGTATTAGCATGTGTTGTGGATGCTATTTTTGTTCAGGTGTGTTTTTTACAATTGACAACAACTTGTTTGGAGCTTTTGTTATTACATGGATTTGATGCTTGTGTTCTTGGATTGGTGCATCTTCACCTTGGCATGTTACTTTTCTTCCATAGGGGGCACGTTGGAGGATGAGAGGAGTTCTTTATTGATATGGTGGTAACCTTTTTTTATTGTAGGTATCTTGATAGAGAATGAGAGCATGGTGGAGATTCTTGTGATTTCATGTATGGATATGATGATATATTTCATTGAGTGATCCCTTATGCAATGTATACAACAAGTGGGGTAATGTTGGGATCTGTTGTTGTACACCATTACATAATTTGATATATTATAATGTTATAATTAATTAAATAATTATTTAGTTGTGATGCACCTAGATGGTGTGGTTAATCACACTAGGTAATTATTTGGGGACCAGTTTATGTTGTATTGTAACATTGTATTATTATCTAATGTGTGGGAGACATGTGATAAGAATTTAATATTGGAGAAATATTAATAAAGTGAAAACTTAGTACCCAATATTAAATAAGGGATTAGTGGTTTTGTGGCACATGGTTTTATTCTAGGAATGAAAGTTTATTGAGATTCCCATTTATTTTCCCATATTATGGTCCAAATAGTGTGAAACCACTCAATGTGGGATGGATTCCATAATGTGTGGTCACCAACACTAAGAATATTTAATCCTTGGACATGATGATTTGATAAATTTCATACATATTTCTATCATCGAGTACTTGGTTCATGAACAATCCTCGATACAAATGCGGTAAGAGATTAATCTATTGACAATGCTTTAGGATGCCATGATCAAGGTAATACTATTGTATGCAATTTGGTTATTTATTTTGGATATTTTTTTTATCTCTTGTTGCCTTTTATTCAACTTTGCAAGTATGTCATGATCATTCATATCATGACATGTCTTGACTTATTGATATTAAGGGATGGTCTTATTATTTCATGTGTCATGTTTGCTTGGTTTTACCATCATAGTATCCACCAAGGCCATCAAAATTATTGCACTTTGTAGGGTTATCCTTTTTCCTATTGATTGTCTCATCATAGTACCCACCAAGATCTTCAACAACCTAGTGATGTGTCAAGACATTACTTTTGTTGTTGTTTGCAACATTATTCCTATGCAGGAGATGCATGGTCACATCAGTCTCTATATATTGGTGCATAATATCTCATGCCATATCAAAATAAGTTCTCACTACATTTTAGAATGACACCTACATTCAAGAATACCTTAACTATTTCCATACCATTATCCATTATCCCCTATCATACACGAGTATTTTCTCCCTTGACTAATCATCATTATGCATGTACAAATGATTAAATTGATTAATTTTTGTTTAGTTGGATTTATGATCATCATCATCCATTTCCTTTGCTTTCATTATCATTTAATATTTCCTACAATTATGTCATAAATATATACACACATCCATTATTCATTAGGAGTATATATATTCATCCATAATCATATGTTACCATACACATTGTCATAATCATAACCTCACTGCAACATTATCCATAAAAAATATATAAATAAAAATAACTATCCCTACATCATTATATGCATATGTATGGTTAGATAGATAGATGGACTATATATATCACATCATATCCCACTCTATATTACCATTATTTCATGAACACATATCCATCTAACCATACATAAATATACACCATAACATCATAAACAAAACACAAATACATACATCATGATCATCATATAATATACATCATCATAAATCACATGTGCAAGTAGTCTTGAAATCAACTTTCATATCAACTATAATATGAAAACATTTATGTTACAACTATATCTCATCAAATATATCTCACAAAAAACTAATGTAAATTGTGGCTCCATATAGCATAAAATGTATATACATCATACCTCCTAGGAATATATAAAAAATAGATTAGTTTAAGCTAGATTTGGAGAACACTATTCATTGTAGACCTTGTTGGTGCTGAAGGATGCCCCCTAGGTGTCCTCATAGCCATTGATACCCCTACTAATCATCTTGACCCTACTCTATAGAATTCAGCACCCTTTGACCTATTGATACTACCTACTCATAAAAGGTACTTGTAAATCCCATGTTGTCTCCTTGTGAGATATCCCTATCTCCACCAATGCATATGACATTCCCCAATACCTAATAATTCCCTTGCCTAGTCATGCTCTTACCTGAGCCATTATACATCCCCATGAGTACTAGTTAACTAATCTATAGAGCATCATGTGCTGACACTATTTTAACTTACTCAATCATTAGGCTATCCCTCTACCTAGAGATTATCTCTCTTCACCTGCAATATATTTTTCTCTCCCACCGGACAATATTGTACTCACTTAGGACTATTTCCAATCTCTCTTCCAAGGGCTCCCATTCTCTAATAGCATGACCACCCTATCCTTGTGATCCTTGAGCATGTCCTTTATTCCACTAGGATAATACTTTCTCCTACACCTATGGTTGTGCATGATCATGAATTTGTTGATCATGTACCATCTTTGTATCCTAACAATATAAGGAACATTAAGTAATGGAGTTGTTGATACCCTCCATTTTAGCATATCACACTCCTCATCTCCTACCACCTCCTTCTCCACATTATCTTCCCTAGATGGTCCCTTCCCCAATGCACTAGCTCCCCTCCCTATTTCTACCACTATCACCCTCTTATCTCTCCCACCTCATCCTCTTGCATCCCTCTCCTATACCCACCATCATCCTCTCTCAAGTAGCTACCCTCAATCTCTCCTACACTAACGACTGTGTCAAAATATCCCTCCACTATGCCTTATACTTTGGAATCACCCTTGTATCTATCACTATGGAGGCATCATCCCACACTACATCTATCATATCCATCTAGATATTTGAAGTTGTCTCAAGATCTATTTGAGGTGCCCATTTGTTCACCTCCCTAGTAACTCAAGAAAAAACATATGGCCCTATTGACACACCCTATCACAATTTGAATTATCATTGCACCTTGTTTGATTGGTATATCTCCATAACATAGAGATACCTCCCTACCAAGTAGCACTCTATTATCATAAATCATAGTTACCTACCATCAACATTCCTACCATAGTTTCCAAATCACATCCACAAGTTGTAAGCCATCCAACACTCATTGCTAGTGGCTCATCACCCATTTCCCTATATCTCAAAATATTGTCTCAACCAAAATATAGGCCCCCCTAAAGTTTCTATTCACCCTATCCCTAATAGGGTGGATCATTGCAACGTCTCCCACACCTAGATCTACATTAGTGTGGAGGAGCTAATGCTTTGTGCATCTTGTAGATCACTAGATGTAAATCCATATGCAAGTGTGCCAACATGCAAGCACCCCATACAAACTATTATCACTCATACACCATATCAACTACACATTTTTCCAACCCAATCAAAAAGTATTTCCCATGTTTGTCACACAATTGTATGTAGCTAACAAGAGATACCATCACCAAGAGAAATGTTGGTACCAACCTCCTACATGCCTCTACATCTAAAATCAAGCCATGCCACAAAAAAATAGACCTCCTAAACAATATAACCAAAGAAAAATTAGGATCCCTTGTGGATGACTATACTAGCCTCATGCATATTAGCACCCACAATATCCACCAAATATCCTCCAATGTGACTATCATCTCCTAGGAGATGGAAAGTGCTTGTCTTAGATTACCATCACTATATCGAGCATTTTTTACATTGAATGATGTACACATATGGTGGAACCCTCACTAAATATCATAGGCCCACTATAGTCATCGCCTCTCAATCCACACCACTAAATGTCTTCATCAAGATCAACACTATTGAGCACTATTCCTAAGTCACCAATGCCTTCAAGTGCACCTACATTTCATCAAAATCCCATAGCATTTATGACATCAATATTCCGCACACACATGTGCTACACTACTAGTTCACATGTTGATTCATTTCCCACACATGCTCAAACATTAGAAATTCCCCCACTACATGCATGTGCTACACTACTATCGCATGCACTAACCTATGCAATATATACATTGATTTGAGAAAAAGAGACATGAAAAAATAGGGGAGTTAACTAGATTAACAAGATCTCATCCAACCTAGGTGGCAAATAGTCTTTTGACTAATTTGTAAGTTGTTTAATAAGTTTGAACTCTTTTCAACATGTTTGTAAACCTTTTATAGGTATATTTTTCATGAATTAATGCAACAAAACATCATCTTTTCTTATGTTTGGGATATACCTTTTTTGGCAAGTTTTGAAGTTCCTAGGTCATGGCAGTTGCTCAATTAAACCCTACGCAGATTGCATCATGTAGATTGCATCATGTTGTGAACCAACTTGATATACATTTGTATGATGTAAATACTATATCTTGATATTGTAAGACATGTAATATTTTAACATTGCAAAATTTATTTTTACTTTAAAAATTCTAGTAAATATTATTTATTATATGTTATTTTTAATCACTTCATTTATAAACATTGATATATATTTTAAAACTTAATGTCTTTATATTTAAAAAATAAATAATTTTTCACTTGAGAAAATAAAATAAAAATATATTTATTTTGTTTTATATTTATACATTTTATTTAGGTAGATTATATTTTTAATTTAATATTTTTTTAGATTTTTTTATTATTTGATAATATCTTTTAAGAAATTGACAACTTAAATCATTTATAAGTAGGAGGTAGTTTCCACATGTCAAATTGTGATATCACTAAAGGATTCAACCGTGTAGTTTTACAAGTCAAACTCATTGACCCATGTTACATGAGTAGTGGTTCAAAATAACCCAACTCTCATGATAATGAATGGTCCACTAACCACTCATTGTATCTAGGTGATGCTCAGAGAGGTGAAGCAATGGGCCTTCCTGGGAGGTCACCCATTCCAATACTACTCCAAGTCAAGCGCACTTAACCATAGATTTTTCCCCCCGGGTTAAGCCCACTTAGTTTGCAACGGCATTTCCAAAACCTCCAGCAAGTGTTGTGCCTTAAGAACCATTCATTATAACGCCCTTGAGCCCCTTTATCTCATCAATTGATAAGTAGTAAGTATTTTCCACAGCATGTCAAATTGTGATATTGCTATCAAGATTCAACTGTATAATTTTAAGAATCAAATTCATTGCTCATCACTTTATAGTGCCTATAAAATACATGTTAACATATAAAATTCCCTTATTTCCTTAAACTCTTTGTTTGGCTTAATATAACACTTCTATATTTTCATTTTGAAGAAAATAGAACACTATTCCAAAAACTTCTTCATATGATTTCTTAACAATATGAAAATTAACTAAATGCCTTAAGCTCGAAGCAGATGTGAAGAGCTGGAAAGGAATACATACCTTTACTCACACTCCTGCCCAGGATCATTATTTGGGCACGATAGATCGATTCTACTTAGACTTTAAGCTAAATGATAATTTACAACTGCCTTGGCATTTGGCAAGGCGATCCTACATTGCTGATTTATTGTTGCTGTTCTATTTCTTTTATTGGAAAAAGAATAATTTATTAAACATTAAAAATAAGAGTACAGCAGAACTAAAGAACAATAATGAAGCTGGTGCTGAGCAGAACAGCTTGACAAGAAGAAAGAAACAGAAGGAAATCCTCTACAATACACAGCGTTTGAGACCTTTTCCCTTGTTTTATCATTTCCAGACTTTTGCTTCTGCTTTTGTTTGGGTCCACAATTCACCATTTTTTGCTGTTTATGAGATCGTAATAATTGTACAACTAATTATCTCTGTACACCAACTGTGTTGGCGCAGCAGCAGACCCTTTTTTGGATATTCACTCAAACAAAACAATCATGAAATCTGTTCCAGTCTATTTTAAGCAATATATCCACCTCCCTTGACAGCATAGAACAATCTTTTGATAGCAGGGGATACTGTACTTCAAAAAGCTGCCCACAGTTCCAGTCTATTTTAAGCAATATATCCACCTCTCTTGAGTCCTTGACAACCTCAAGAACGTGTACATCAGACTCAGGCTAGGTTGCAAGAGGAATTTTGCAGACTTTCCAATAAATTGTAACAGTCTTACCAGTATGTTGATCCTGGAGTGAGTTTGAAGCTGCCCACAGTTCATTTTAAGGATCACCAAACATTAGGTAGAACATCATGGTCAATTGCCATTGGATTTCTGGAAGCGGTCCTCAAAGTTTTTAATTTGTATTTGAGTATTGTAAAGAAGTTCAGTAAGATCTGAGTTCAATTGAGGCAAAGTCTGCATGATACGAATATAGAGGGATAAACTCGAGCACACCAAGTGGGTTTCTATTTGTAGAAAGGAGTACGAGAAGACAGCCAAGTATCGAAACCTCCAGATGAGAGTGATGATAATTTGGCTTAAAGTCTGGGTGATGATATTGTGATGAGGTGAATGCCCAAGAACTAAGAAGAGTAAATGATATTAATTCTTTGTGAAGTAAAAGAGCTTTTATACATTACACGAACTCATAAATCCAATACAATAAAATCATATATCTCAAAGCTTAGATAGTTGGTCTATTATGAATTCCTGCACTCAGAAGCCGGTCTTTGACTTCCTTGGCACAGCAAAACACTAGATGGGCAGCTGTTGATACAATTGTTAGCAAAGCTCCCACTAATGTTCTCACTAGAGATGTTCAAAAACTGAGGTGGAACCTCTCCGCTTAGGTAATTCCCATCTAAATACAATCTAACCAGAGGCTTCACATCAGCAGCCGCCTTAGCACCATAATCTGCAGGAATTGGGCCATAAAACCGATTGTATCTCAGAGACAAAGCAGCTAGAGATTTGAGAGTTACAATGTTGGAGGGCAAAAGCCCACTGATTTTGTTGAACCCAATATCCACAGCTACCAGTTGACTGTCCATGGCAGACAAATTTGGCACATTGATTGTAGTAAAGCTGTTGTTTGCCAAATTCAGCTGCTGCAATTCAAGGTTGGAAAACAACAACCTATCAATGTTACCACTCAATCTATTGCAGCTAATATCTAATACAACCAAATTTTGAAGTCTGATCAAACTTGAAGGCAATTGCCCTGTCAAAAAATTTGATCTTAGAAGCATCTGTGAGACAAACATAGGAAGGTGTGATGGAATGGCACCCACAAGCCTGTTAGAGCTAAAATCAAAGCTATCAAGCTTTCTCAGCCTACCCATTGGAGGAATCATGCCAGTCAGCATGTTAGAAGATAAATCCAATGTAATCAACTTTTTCAAGCTATTCAAGGAACGGGGTAAAGACCCACTCACCTTATTATTTGACAAGGACAGAACCTGCAAATTCTCGAGCCTTCCCATCGAATGTGGCATAGATCCAGAGAACATGTTTCTTGACAAGTCAAGTTTGTTGAGCTTACCTAACCTTGTAATGCT
>VDFB02068569.1:23228-35085 GCA_007258455.2 Sequoia sempervirens
TTTTATATATATTATTAAATAGAAAATAGGGGCTCGAGAAGGATATCTCTGCATATTATATATATATATATATAATTATATAATTATATTATTAAATATATATATGCTAAAAATAGCCTCTTGAGAAGGATATCTCTCCGTGTAAAGTGCATTTATCATGTTGTAGACATTGTATATCCTAGTGCAAGTTTGGAGTGGGAAGGATTATTATCTTTAACTGAAAGGTTAGATGTAAGTTAATAAATAAAATGGTCATTGAATTTATTATTTGATACTCAAAAGACAACATTTAATGTTATTTGAAGGGAATTTATCATCTCATTTAAGTTGTAATATTTGATGCAAATTATCATGAAAATGAATATTTAAAGATAATATAGTAAAATATCTAATAAATAAAACGAATGTCCTAACACTTATATAGAAGATTAAATATAACTTGAAGTAAATTTGTAAAATAGTCACATTACTAATTGTGAGTTTTAAATGAAACTCTCATTGCCCTTACAAATAAGATGATGCCAATAACAATTATAAATAAGATTAAATATAACATATAGTAAATTTGTAAATAAGTATTCTTTTAATTTCATAACCTTTTTAATAGATAGAGATGCACTTTATATTAAATTAATAGAATTAATTAAAATTAACTAAGCTAGCAATTATTTATTTATTTGCATAATCAAAAATATAATTAATGTGGAGGTTTATATATAACTATTATATTTTATATTAAAATAAAACATAAAAAATAAAAATAAAAATATTAATAAAATTACCAATTTAATTCTAGCAAAAAATAAATACATCTTACATGGCTATTTTAACTTAAAATTTATACATTAGATTATTATTTATTATTATTATTTTTATTTAAATTAATGTTAAAAATATTTAATAAAAAAATATATTTATATAAAATGATTATTTTTAATTAATTTTATTCAACATGTATATATTTTAACTCTACAAGTTTCTAAAGATATTGAAACTCAAAAAAGAAATCATTTAATAAAATATTAATATTAAATATATTATTGTAATTAATATTTATAATAAATATAATATCTTACATATCTTATATATCTCTACCAAAAATATCTCTTTTAATTAAATGTATTTAACATACAATTTTTTTTTTTTGATACAATAGGGGTGTCCCCGCGACCTAACAACCTAGTAGCCATTAGTCCCACCTCTTAAACTTGGGAGTGGAGTCAAACCCAAGACCAATGGGGAGCAAACCCACTACCCAAGAAAAACACAACCAACATGCATTTAAACATAAATAAAAATATAGCCACATAATTGAATATATAAACATTAAATAAAACAAGAGTTATTTCACACTAGCAAACTGTTTTATATAATTTATTTTGTATTAGTATATTTTATTTTTCTAGTTATATTTTTAATTTTAAGTTTTTCTAAAAATATAAGCTAACTATGTTTTAGTTATTATAGAAAACTTCTATGTGTTTTTAGATAGATGTATAATTTATGATACTTTGCTAATTTATAAACTTCTAAATATTTAATAAGTAAGTTTAGAGCAATATAATTTTAAATTTCATATGTTTGAAGTCAAATTTAAAATCTTAAATTACAATCTATTTATATCTCCACAAAACAATTGGAAAGTATATTTTAATTTACTATCTATTTTGATATATATAATTATTAAACTTAATAATGGTGAAATTTGTATACCCATGTCATTTCTCATTTAAGGTATACAAAATTTCCACTATCCAATATAATGTCTTGATTATGCAAAATACAAGTTTTGGAGGGACTTCAAACCCTTTACAAACAGGTTTTGAAGGGACCTGAAACCTTGTCTAAATAAAGAATGTTGTGAAGAGATATACACACCCAAAAAAGAACCCAACAACAACCTCTGAAAGATTAACTAGACTACCCATGCTACAATAAATGAGTTTTGAAGGGAACCTTGAACCCTTTACAAATAGGTTCTATAGGGACCTTAAACCCTAGCTTACTACAAACACTACTTGAAACAACTAGGCCACAACTAACCAACCACTCAGAAAGAGCATAACTGAGCTAAAAAAAAAAACAAACTAAGTGATATTGACAAACCACATCACTCGGATAGGCTCTCCACAAGAGAGAAATCAGAATAAAGGGAAGCAAGAGCTCTATTTCCTAACCTCCAAGACATCTAGACTCCCCACCTCAATAGCAGAGTTGGGAGGAACAACAAAACACCAAGAAACAATAACCCTCATACAACACTAGTTAGCCGAACTAGCCCACCTAGACTCCACTTCTCTAGGAGAGAGCTCCTCTCTATAGGAGAAGATGATATGAAAACCCTTTCCACCACTATCTATAATAATGTTAGTGAGTGCTTCTAGATATAATATATCACAATTATATCTAGAAGCACTCACTATATTATTCATTTAGTTTTGTGTCCATTTTGAGGAAATACCTCAATACATGTACATATTGCTAATGATACAATTTTGTGAGAAGTTGGGTTCATTTTCCTACCCTTTACCCATTTATATATACTCACACCCTCATGTGTTTAGCCCTCACCTTATTCGTATTTGTGCATACTCTAATACATTCATCTTATCCATGCATTTATCATACTTACCCATAAATCCACCCAAATATAATTGTTATGCACTTGGATGCTAATATTTACCCACCATGAATCATTTATTTGGTTGTACCCATAAAGGGGTGTAAAAGTACAGTTAGCCGGAGGAATTTTGGATTTGTAATGGGTCGGGATGCTCTCTTGGCATGATTCACAGGATGGATACCCACCCATTGTGTCCTCTCATCCCCACCTCCATGATTTGTGCCAGATTTTCATGGGGGTGGGTTGGTGTCATGTGGCAGATTTCAAATGTCAACAATCTTTGGGTCAGATTTTTGTGTCTAGGTGGAAGGACCCCTTGGATTGGTCTCCTAGTGGTGGTGTAGTAGTGGAGGTCGTCAAAGAACTTTATACGATTTTATCGAATTACGTGCATTCTCTACATGGGAGTGATGTGTGCTTGCTTGGGGTCACGATTTGAAAGGAAGAATTTTGGTTGCCTTGCTCTAGTTGCTCCGGGGTTACTTTGTGGATGGCTCGGTTGGGGGCTCCCAAAATTTCTTGAGGTGGAGCATGTTTGGAATAAATTGCCCAGCATAGAATGTAATTTTCTCTGGCTGGAGTGGTTCGGAGTAGGAGTGTCTTACTTGGGATAATCTTGCTGAGCATTGGTTCAGGGCCCCTCCATGTACGTGCAGTGTGGTAAGCACAAGTGTGCTATCACATCTCTTTAGGTGTTCTTTTTATTTGAGACTATGTACATCCCATTGGTGGAATGCTGGAGCTCACCCAGTGTTACCATGTCTCTTCTACGGAGGGATTTTTGGAAGAGACAGGGATCTGCTCCTGCTACAACCTCTTTTCTTAAAATTGTGTGGAGCATTGGTCCTAGTTTGATTGTTTGGAAAATTTGGTTGGAGCGTAACAAAATAATTTTCCTGGATAAAAACTTGCACGTGGGGCAACTTTGGAGGCAAATTCTTGGGGTTCTGCAAGAGACTTTGACTACAAAATGTGACTTGTCTGTGCAAATTGATCCTGGGGACTTGGGTGTTGTGAATGCCCTGGGTCTTGTCATAGGGGACAAGAGTAGTTTGAGAAAAGTGCATCATAGACAAGGGCGTGAGAGGGTTGCTCGTGAGGGCTTTTGGTGCCATACACTCAAGGGAGCTAAAATCCCAATGCTTACGATGGGTCGTAATCAGGCATCTTTGGGGTTTGGTAGTATTGGTAGAAACTGACCCAGCAGGTGGTGGTTTTTTCTTTCTATATGTATTGTGGTTTACAAACTAATAATCTTATGGAAATGATTACTATTCTTTTTATGGCCGATTGAGCATCGTTACTTGGATGGCTGACAAATTGTTTGTAGGAGGCTGATTCTCGGTGGTTATTGATATGTTGAATGTCAAGGTACGGGTATGTGAATTGGCAGCTAGCTGTGGTTGTCAAACAAATTGTTTTTATGTGCTCTACTTTGGAGTCCATTATTTTCTGCCATATTCCATAGGAGTGGAATAAGGTGGCTGATGGGTTGGCTAGATGGGCGTCAG
Organism: Sequoia sempervirens; assembly: GCA_007258455.2. Taxonomy (NCBI): domain Eukaryota; kingdom Viridiplantae; phylum Streptophyta; class Pinopsida; order Cupressales; family Cupressaceae; genus Sequoia; species Sequoia sempervirens. The sequence continues at coordinate 27,363 of VDFB02068569.1, forward strand.
AAAAGACTGATTCTTGGCATGTGGATGATTGGGGCAACCTTCCTAAAGACATGGCCCTTGTTCTTGAGGAGTGGGTTGCTAAGGATATGAGGTGCTTCTTGGGTGTGAATTAGTTCTTGTTTCTTGGGCCCCTTGTGGCTTCTTTCTTTAGTTTTTGGTAATGTTGTTTTGATTCAATAAAGTTTTTACCCTCTTTTAAATATTTACCCACCATGAATCATTTATTTGGTTGTGGGGTTGTTCTTTTTAGAATTTGAAATAAATCATAAATCTATCCAAGAACAAACAATAAGATGACACCAATTTAATATAAAAGTAGGAATAATAACCTTATATTATTTATATTAAAGTTTTTTTAAATGAAAGAAAAGAACTATAAAATATAGACTTTGGGAGAACAAGTTGAAAATGCAAGCTTCCCAAAGGAGTTAAGTTAGCGAAAACTACAGAAGTGACAAACTCAACATGAAAAATAGTTAAGTCAAGTAAACTCAACTTGTAGATCAAGTAAGATCAAATTTATGTGAGATGTTCATTATTGTTATTTATCTACCTTGGTAAATAAAACTAATTACTTAAGTAAACTTAAATGATAGGTGTAATAATGGATTAAACCAACAACCCCCTTAATTATAATTGAGGTAGTAAATAAATGTGTCATTACAACACAAGTCATGTTAGATCCATATTTACAATCTCAAGGAACCCCCAATATCAAAAGAGAGTGTACTATGATCCCCAATCCCTAAAGTAGAAACATAAAACCTACATGAAAAAATTCATCTCAAGTAAGAAAATATAGGAGGACAAAATATTACCATAGAAGTGATTGCATCCTACAATCCTTGCAAGATAAAGCCTATATGTGCCTCCACAAAGCAGAGAGAGAAAGTTAATGCAAAATTTCACATGGTGGATGTTGTAGTAGGTACTTTTGAAATAAAGGATGCATATTCCTTCTAGAAGAAGAAAACCCCAAGCTATTAGACTATTAAATTTTCATTCAAATGGTGGAATATAAGAATAAATTTTAGAAGCTACCCATATGTCTTGAGGCTAAAGCTAATAAGTGATTGTGACATACAATATTTGAGAATAGTGACCTTGGAAGTGTGAGACTAAACCAAGGTGAACTAGGGTATGTCAAGATAGTAGCATGATGTGGAAAATAGAGAAAAATACAATTAGAAGAGAATATGCAACTTAGTGTGAGTTATTGAATCAAAGAGAAGACATATGTATTCAACATTATCATCAATATCTAGAATGTGAGATTCTAGAAAAAATGATGTATTTTGAATAATTAATTATCCCAATGATCAATACGACATGTGGGAACCTACCAAAGAGAACCTATAGTAGTATGTAGAGAATTCAATATATTTTTTGATGTAGAAAGTGGAGGTTGTATAATAACTACTCATACTAGAGGTGTAGGAGGAGGATAAGTAATATAAGAGCTACCTTTGTCATTAGAATATACAATAATTTTTAGTTTATATTTTCTTCAATATCATCATCATACAAAAAATTCTCAAAAGTATCAATGGGGAGGCATATGTCCATAGATAGATCTTCTAGGAATGAAGGTTCATTGGGATGTTTATTTATTTCACCATAATGTGGGATGGAGCCCATAATGTGCCATCACCAACACTAAGAATATTTAATCCCAAAAGATTGTTATTTTAAATTTTCATACATATTTCTACCATTGAATACTTGGTTCAAGAATAAGCCCATACAAATACAGTAAAAGATTAGTCCATTAACAATACTTCAAGATGTTATTAGGCCTTGTAATTCCCTTAGATTATAATGTAGCATTTATAAAGTGGAAGCTAATTTTATAAGGATTTGTAATGTTTAATCTAAAAATATATATATAATTAATTTATAAAATAAGAATAAATAACTTATGTCAATATGTAGTGTCTATAAAATATCCAATTTCATAAAAACAGACTCAAATTATAGTTTATTTGTGAAATTTATGAGGCCAGGAACCTAAAAAAGCTATGACTAAACAACAAAATATGAGAGAAAACTGAAATCTTAAAAAATTGGAAATACAAAAATGGATTATACCATCAAAAAGTTCATGAAATTTTTTCCCATTTAATTTTTTTCAAGAAAAAAAATTATTTGAGAAATATATGGCCTTCCAAAGTTGGCCTCTTAAACTAAAAATATCACTAGAGAGGAGGCTCCTTGGTCTAATGGTAGGTGGGTTGTGTCTATGTGGTAGACTAATGGTGGTGGTAACTAAGTGGTGGAATGGTGGTGAATAGGTGTATATGCTAGTAAAGTGTGGGTGACATGTTGGCCAAGCATTGCTCAAGCAGCAAGTTGGTAGTGGACTGATGATAAAAACTAGGGACACTACTTAGATGGAGGTTTTTGATGAAGTATCAAGGTGGAGTGTCACTAAGCTTTTCATGTTTTTGAGCATGAGAGGTGCACAAACCATGGAGTGGAAGTGAAGGATCAGTGGAGGGCTATTTGCTATTTTTAAGTCAATGAAACTTAAGTTACTAAAGGGTAGCCATTGATTCTCTATGGAGATGACCAAAAATCTTGATTTTTGATCGATTTTTATTGACTAGAGTTGTGTATGGGGCCTAAACCTTGCTCATGGCAAGGGTCATACCCTACTATGGTACGTTACAATGGTACCCACTCTTGCACCATGCCACCATGCTTAAACTGCTATAATTTTTTTAATTCATTAAAATAGTAAAAATAATTTAAAAAATACATTTTTCAATTTTATTTTGTTGTACTTATATTTGTGTCAACCACAATAGTCTTATTATTTCCTTTCAAACCGCATGCCAAAATATAATATTTTTTTAGAATCAAATTTCTATTTGCATATATTTTCCTCTCTCCAACCTTGTGTTTGTTGTACCTTTTCTCATGTTTCCATTTACCTATTACCATATATAATATTATATTTGTACTTAGATTTAGTTTTATTTATGAGAATAACTTTATTTTATTTATTTTTTATTTTATGCTAGGTAGATCTATGCTTGAATTTCCATAGACTTTAACTATTATATTTTGTAGAGTCTGCATGGACTTTTGACTTGTAAGTGATAGGAGAATCTGAGTAGAATATTCAAGTGTGGTAGAGGGAAAAGTTAAAGTAAATGATAGGAAGAATCCTTGTGTCAAATTTACAAGTTTTCTAAGACAATAGGCTAAGCCATAAATTAGGCCATTAGAGTGAGACCAAGTTGACCACTAGGCTATTATGATCCTTAGTAGCCTTGTTCTAGCCTTTGTTTTGAGTTAAAATTGGGTTTGTAGGTATTCGATAGGTTTTACTATATTCCCATTGTGATATGTTATAATATCAAGTGCATCCCTATGATTGCATGTTTTTATCCAATTTACAATTTGTATTTTGGCTTGACAATTACTTTTACTATTTTATTTTATTTTTTGGTTAACTCTCTAAGAGGTTGTTATGCAAGTATTTTTCCAATAGACTAATCCCATGAATTCCTAAATATCTTAGAAGATTCTAACATATAGGAGGGTAAAAGTTCACAACTATGCCACAATTTTGATCAAGAAAGTAGTTTTGGCCAGAAAAGTTTCACCCAAAACTACTTTTTACTTATGTGGTACAAAGAGTTTCAGATAAAATCCTTTCACCAAAAACTATTAAATAGCTATATTTTAATTTTAAAATATGGAAAAGGTTGAATTTACTTGTATTGTTTCAACTAGAACATTTTTGGACAAAATAATTCCAATTGAAATGCTTTTACCCAAAATTATCTATGTGGTAAGCCTATGCGACAACTTAACCCCTCTTTTGGAGAAAAATGAATAAAAATTCAACTTCAACTTTATGTTTCTCCAACTAGGGGTACTTTCATAAAAATCCAAAAAAAAAAATTGTAGAGCTTATAATTTAGAATTAAAAAATTAATGATATTTTGATTAGTTTTAGTATTTTTTTTTTTAAAGTTATTATAAGTAGGTGATTATAATCAAACATAAGGCTAATTAGACATTTTTTTAAAATAGTAAAATAAATTTAAATATTTAAAACATATATGATGTACTTAAGGAGAGAATTGATGGTATTTTTTTAAAAATAGATAAAAGTTGACATCTCATGAAAACTATGATGTTTTGATTAAATTTGATTTTAAAAGATTATTAAAACACAAAACATTCATGAATTTTAAAAAAAAAATCTTGCACTAGATTTTCAAGTTATTTTTTACTTTTTGTGACATCCCATCAACCTCACATTTAAAAAAAGTAAAATCAACAACCAAAATTATCCTCTTAAATTGAAAAAAACATCAATTTATTTTTAAAAAAATTAAAAAATTATAAGCATAGATTATATTAATAGATTTAATTTTTTCATTAAAATTTAAAATTTAAAATTCAATTTTTGGGCGTCCAAATTGAAAAATTAGATTTGTGTTGGTCATTTCCTTTATAAAGTGTAATACAATTCTAAATTTTTACCTAAGACTAATTTGTTATCCTAGGACTGAGCTACAACCTCCTACATGAAGGCTCAAAACTCAAATTATAACAAAATTTCATTTGGTAGTTCCCTAAAGTGTCTTGATTCAAGATTTGGTGGTTAAAGTGGGATATGATACATATGTTCTAAGTCACTTTTTCAATTTCATTTACTATTATATTTAGTGTCTATTTTTCTAGTTTATCACTTTTTCCATTATGCTTCCTAGAAAAAATAAATGCCTTATTAGGAAAATAAAAACCTACACTAACAAATTTGACCTCTCAAATTACTTTGATGTCCCATCAATATGTTCACATGTAATGATTCTTTTCTATTTGATGATATTGAGAGAATTGGTTGTATATTTTCTCACTATATTAAAAATTCATGAGTTGGTGTAGTCTTTGATAAGTTTAATATTTTAATCTATAAATATTTTCCCTCAAACAAACTGTATACAATATATACAAACTAATTATGAGAGATCTAAAATGAATACAAAAATTTCAAGAAAATAGAAATATGAAATGCTAACATAAAAAAATACACTAGGTCTAGTTATGAGAGATGTATAATATGAATATAAATATTCCATAAAAGCACAAATATGAAATGAAATATATTTTTTAATAATATTCACAAGACCTATGGTCTATAAGAATTTTTTATATGAGTACAAATTATAACAAAGAAAGTATTTAATCATACACCAATATAAAAATAGGTCTCCTAATAATTTTGGTTCAAAGTTGATGAAGAAAAAAAAAATAGCTCTCATCTCAAAACCACCGAAGTTTAGATTACAAACGACTCAGAAAACAATTAATCCAAAATTGAAATAACTTGTGTTAATTTAAATCAATTACAATTGCGCAATAACATATTCAAACCTGAAATTCTTTATGGTGAAGTGGAAGGGTATGGGTGGGAAGAGGAACAGCGACAGGGTTTTGAAATCTCCTAATGGAGATGGTGAGGGGAGCTCTGATGGAGATGATGGTGATGTAGCCTCCTTTCATGAGGTTGTAGATTGTTGGTTGCTTGTGGTCCTCAAGCTCGGGCTTTTGGCTCTAGGGTCTTTTTTGTGGTTGTTTTTGCTTGGCTTGGCGAAGGTTGTGGTTGGTGGGCTCGAGGGGTTTTGTCCTTTGTTCACCTCCTTTTCTTTTTGGGCTAGGATGTTCATTGTTCTTTCCATTGTAGGGACTTCCTTAGCTCATTTTTTGTTTTGTGTCCCCTCTCTATTCGGGGCTTTCTGTGGTATCTGCGTGATTCTTTTGGTTGACTTGTTGTTGTTTTAATGTGGGTGGGAAGAAGTGTGCTTTTGGAGGTTTGATACTTCTTGGCTTCATTGCTACTGAGGGAAGCGTTTCAGAAGATGAGGTCAAGGCTAATGGGCGTCTGGGGTATCCACAGTGTTGTTGTACTATGTTGGGAGCATGTTGGTTGCTTGTTTTGGAGCTCTTGCCTCCCTTGGTGTTGTCGATCTTCTCTTTTGTGAGAAGCTACCTTGGTTTGGATCCTTATGTTGTGGTTGAGGCTTGGGTTCGTGATGCATGGTGCTTTCCTAGAAGCTTTGGGGTTTCTTTTTTCTGGTCTATTGGCTCTATTTCGATGGTGCTTGTTGGAACTAGGGTTCCCTTGGCTTCTTGTGTTGTTTTGGATCATCTTGGGCCCTCTTTCAAAGCTATTGGGTACCCTTTGTGGTTGACATGGCCCTCATTTTCAAAGGGGTTTCCATTTGTTCTTGGATTTTGGCTCGCTTTTGGAGGAGCTTTTTGTTGTTGGGAGTGACTTGTAAGTTGGTGTTTCTTTTGGTTGCCTTCGAGACCCCCTTATGCTTCATTGTGCTCTTCTTTAGTTTGGGGTCTATTTTCCTGTGTAAATAGATCTATATCTATATGATCAATCTATGTTGAGGTTCTCTTCTTGATGGCTAGGTTGATGACCCAGATGGTGTTTTGTAGTTGGAGGGTCTTTTTTGCTCTCTATGGATTGGATGGGTTATTTTTCATGTCTATTCTAAAGACCAAAATTACTTTTTGTTATGATATTTTTTTGGATCTTTGGTGGTCAACAGGGTTATTTTTATTGCCTATCTTTAAGATGGTCCAGATGATTTTTTTGTTCTTGTTCCTCTTTAAACTCATGTTTCCAGGTATGCCTAAGGATGGTGTGATTTTTTTAACTGGTTCAATGGCTTTTCTCTTGGTTCTACAACCTATTTCTTCTACAGAGGTGAAGACTAATCCTATTGAGGTGGATTCCTCTTCTATAGAGGTGAAGATGGATGTTGTGGGTCTGGGTGGAAGCTCCTTGCTATGGTTTTCTCAACTATTGTCCCTTTTGAGGTGGATTTTGTGGCTGCTAGTGATCTCTGGATTTAGTTGAAAAAGTACAGTCATGAGATCCTTTCCAATAGAGGGGAGTTCTATCCTTCATTTATGGAGTTCAAAAGTTGGCATCTTAGTTGGAAAGATGTTTTAAAGATTTTTTTCCTTCCTCTCTTCTACCTTGTATTTCTTGTATTGAGGTTGAGAATCTTGGTGGAATTATTTTTTTGATTGGGGACTTTTGTTGCCTTCGTATTTTTGGCTCAGTGGTGTTGTTACTAAGTAGATGGTTTGATGCAACTTTGTTGCTTTGGTGCTTGATTGCTTTAGGTGATTTTTGTTGGTTTCTTTGGGTTCAAGGTCTCGATCAAAACCTGGTTGTAAATGGTTTAAGGTCCCTTCAAAACCTGCTGGTTGCAACTAGTATTGATCATAATATCATTTTTTAATTATTGTTGATGGGTTGTAGTTGATTTGTTGATTATTTCTCTAATAGCTTTTTTTCCTTGTAAAGGGTTTTAGGTCCCTTCAAAACCTTCTTGTGTTGGGTTTTGGGTCCCATCAAAACCTATTTGTCCCCTAATAAAAAACATATTCAAACCTAAAATAAAATAATTCTATTATTCTAAAAATTATATTACAAATGGCAGGCAACTCAATTGCCTCTATGATTTCCAAATCTTCATCTCCCTCAACTCATCCACACAATCCCTCCTCTAGTTTACCCCCATCTTCAAGAATATTATCAAGTATGATAAAATTCCTTCATAATTTCTTCCAAAAACCTCTATTAATCTACAATGGTATGATTCGACGCTTCTTATGAAGACATCCTCTTGTTCTTCCTACACCGCACCTCCTTCATTGCCATAAGATATCACCCTTCTTT